>JAOPJM010177408.1:0-13043 GCA_027124095.1 Muusoctopus leioderma
ATATTGCCATTGTTTTTAGCGCACACTGTTGGTGAGATTGCAGCTATAGCAATTTCCTAAGTTACTGACTTCATACGTCTTTAAACACAAGACCACCAAGACAGCAACTATATATATAGTATAATCATACGAAACAGTGGAGATCAAAAGAAAGATGTGTACATGTGTATAAAAAACGTTTTTGTACACCGAAACGTGCAATTGCACCCGCTGTGGTTTGTGTACCCGACAACAACTTCTCCCTAGAGACTTTTTAAAAACATGCCCCAAATGACGTCATTCGACTGTCGGACACCGGTGTTTCGACGTAATATTCGCCTCTTCATTGACAGACACCATGTCGGTCATCTGGAGCAAAGTAGGAACTTATGTTCCTATATGAAATCAGTAAACAAAACATATGGTAGAGTGGGCCTGGGATACTTCCCAAAGACCCAAGTTGGCATGGCCCCGGATAAGGAGGGGCACCATCTTATTCAGGTTCACGCAGATATGGACGAAGAGCGAGTCAGCAGGACGGCGGAGATAGGCGAGTTTGTCTGCTTCACAGAATTACTTGGTCAGATATTATACATGCGGACTTATATCGCATCCGTTTCCTTGTCCAGGATGTTTACGATACTCTACAAAGCCCAGGTAACCTTCGCGTCTTGGGAAAACGCAAAACACCTTGCTCATTCTGCTCTCAAAGATGATCCTTAGAATATTTCTTCAGTAACTACTTAAAATGCCTTGCGGAGGGCCGTTATCGTTACCGCCATGACCAGGCGCTGCATACGCTTGCTGAGAGTATAGCCACTGCCATCAGCACTAGTACACACCACTACATCACAGAAAATTCAATTACCTTCGACAAAGCTGGAGAGAACTCCATCTACAACCAAAAATCAAGGACAGTCTGCATCTACTCGGCCTCTTACTGGCATCAGCTTCTCCATCTGAGCAAGTCGCTGAAGTTTCCACAGTACATTGTGCCAACATCGCTCCGGAAAGGCATGATCATCACCTCTGAAGGGATAAAACAACTAATCATGCTCAAACTTAAATTGCTCTAGGAAGTATGTATTGGGGAGGCAAACGAGAAGAAGTATGAGGAACAGGAAAGAAAATGTGTAACGCGCTATGAGTCTGTTGACGTAGGCTGTGTAGCCTTTCCAGGATGATCACTCTGCAGTGTCCTCAACTGGTTGGGCATTACAGGCGTCAAAGAAGACGTCCAGTCAATTCGCGATTGAACCAGCAGAGAAAGCTACTAGATGGGTTTGGTTTAATGATCTGTGAGTGGTTTCCGCTGGGAGGAAATACCCGGGCCACATTAAGCCCGACTGGATTGCTTTGGCGAGGGTATCTGATTCTGAAATACACATATATATACATACATTTACATACATGTACATATTTACATATAATATATAAAAAGATATGTAAATATATAAATGACAACTGTTGACTGAAGTGGCCCTAAATGGAAATTGTCTTAGTCGTGTTAGTAGTCCATCGCCAGTGTGTTTTTTCCTCCCGCTCTGTCTATCTCCTGGTATCTCTCCTTTAAAAAAAAGTAACTCCTTACGAAAAGTAAACATATGATTAATGTTTCGGAAGACACATTTATGACTGGTGTAATTCGAAACAATGCAACTACTTATTCGTTTCTTTAATTCAGCAAAGTCAAGTTGCTTTTTAAGGAAATGTTTATTTACTTATTTACATTTCATCGGTAATGTGTATTCAGCTGTAATCACCGACCAAGTGAATATAGTAATATGGGAAGAGAATACACAGCGTTTTGAAAACCCCCGGTCTATGCAATGAAAGCGGTCGGATGTACAGACGGCACATTTCCCATTTATTTCGTTTATATACATATATATATATATATATATATATATATAGTGAAAATCAAATATTAATATTGCTGAAGGGCATTATCTACATATGTGAATTGAAGTAACTTCAATGATTAATTGAAGCTGATTCTGAACTCGGTTTTCCATAATTGTGCCATTGTTCTATAAATACCAAAGACATTTATAAAATACGTAATCACCAATTTCTTGTCAGTGTATGTTCCATTTGCCCGAAACTTTAGCGTGATATATTGTGTGGTTAGAAAATATGTTATGTTGTGTATTTCAAATATTCTTCAAGAGAATAGAGCCATACGAACCTGTAGACGTTATATATCAATACCAGTTGAAAATTAACAAATGGATATGCTTGCGAACTACTAAGCGAATTTGATGATGGCTGTACTATTAAAGACACGAGTGTCGGACAAAATGCTTTCTGGCTTTCATAGTTCAAATCTCACCGGTTTCGTCTTTTCCTTTCATTTTTCTGGGATAGATAGCCTAAGTATCTATCGAAATACTGCTGTCGATCTAACAGACTACCCCGCTGCAGCAAAATATTTTGATGCAGCGGGGTAGTCTGTTTGAAATCAATATTGAAAACCAGAGATGTGTTCGGCCTATACAATGAATCAGAATTTAGATTTTACAAATCTCATATAGCACCTTTATTTGTTTAGCTATGAAATAATAATATATCACTTAGCTTGTTTATTTATACAATTACGGTTTAATTTTGCAGAGTAAATTTATCGTGCATAATTAATGGAGCACAATTGTCATTTAAAAGTGTTTAGTTTCGGTATTAGGAAAAACTGTTTAATTAATATTACTATATAATTTTCTCTTCTTCGAAACTCTAAACTATTTAGGTATTAATTACAGAAATTACTACAGATATTAACATCACTTTTCATTTTAAAGTTTTTCTTGTTGATAGTTGGATATTAGCAAGACTGTTTAATGAATATTGCTACCTGAGTTTCTCCTATTCGAAACTATAACTATTCAGATATTAATTATATAAATAACTGCAGAAATTTAGGTCAGGTCATATACTTAATATAATAACAAGCAGTTTATCTAGTTACTGTTCCAATACATTTATTTTCATCGCGATAGAATATATCACGTCTACTATGTGCTTATATATAAAGATATCTTGCTGTCGTACAGGGGAAAATCTATTACAATCTTACAGTAAGTGCGCCGCAGATTGCTGGTTAATTCCTGTGATCTGTGAAATTCAATTCTGTTATTCCTCGTAACATCAATTTTCAGCCATATTCAATAATGAGGAGGATAGGCTTCAACATATTGTCTAGATGAATTTGAAATCTTCGATGATTTAAAGTCCCAGTAAGGATTACATGACATTTTTCATTTAGGTTTTGCATGTCTCATATGTTTATCTCTTTTAATCTAATGTTTATATATGATATTTAAATATACCTATACATGGAAGTAGATGTTTAGTAATTATAATACATGTTCGTATAAGTCATGTTCTTTCTTGATGATCATCTCACGCAATATACTCTGTATCTCTATTATAGATGTATGATGAACTTAATACATTCACGCTGGCAGGGTGTCGATAATAATCTCGAAAGATCAACATTTCAAAAGGTTGAAATTCCGAAAATCATAATCCCCAGTGCCATAATCCCAAACGATCAAAATTCCAAATGTTGTAAAACTATAAATAGATATCTTTTAAAAAGGTTGTTTTTTTTACTATTTATTCCTAAAATATATTTTCAGCATTTTGAACTTTCGGGATTGTAGTTTTCGGGATTTCAACCTTACAGAATTCTGATGTTTCGGGATTATGACCCAACCACATTCACGCACTATCTTATATTGCAAACTGTAAAGTAAAGAAAGATATACGTCGATTTGTAAGTTTCGTGTATTGTGACACAAGTGTCAACTATGAATGTACATTTATGTCACGAAGTGAGTGTCTTACAATTATTGATATTTAACGACTTAATATTTGCATGAACGAAGCATACAAAAAGAAGTAGGAAACATGACATTGCATAGTCACAGCACATGAATTAATTTAATAATGTTAGTAACTGACACGTCGGTATTGTGTATGATTACTAGCTAGGCTAGTCGAAATTGCTAAACAGTTAGATGAATATATATATAAAGTTAATTCAGGTTAATTGAATAATATTTATTCCAATTTTTTGTAAGAATTTGACGAAATGTAGTATAAAATTGAACATTGGATTTGATATGAATGAACGGATTCTAGAAGTATGTTTCCATGATGAATTTAAATCAAAGTTTAGAGAACTTTATATTTACGAACAACCGATATCAAAAGAGTCGAATGTATCCCCAGTTATTCTTATTTCAATTTATTCTTATTTCTGTGAATTAAATATTATGGAAGTTCAGAATCCGGCGTAATTATTATCTTATTTGTTATTATATAATATATTTCTTCAGTAACTAAAACTTCATTGTAGATGACATTGATTAAAAGTTAGCGACTACAGTAGACTGTTGTGGACCCAATTTAAGATGTATTCACACACATGGTCCTAATTGTCAGTATTCAGTAATTCAAAGTGTGTGAAAGTCATTGACGGGACAGTGATTGTCGAAATATGTGATTCTATTTTAGATTTGGTAATTGAAAGATATCAAGGGGAATTGAACAATATCAAATGTAATAAGATAAATCATTATCATGCCGATACATATCCATAAAAATGAATAGGTTGGACTGGATGTATTGTAAGTAAAAAAGGATATTCTTGGTGTATTACATTGTAGCTACAATACCTTACTACTGACATTATATTGAAATCTTGTAATTTATCACCTATTAAGCCAAGTCAGTTAATTACATACTCTGGTTAATTGCATACTCTGGTTAATTGCATAACAATTTCAATCAGTGGATCTATACAATTAAACGGAGTCGTCTATATAAATACAAGTAAAAACTTGTCAACAGTTGATACAGTTCAATATCAACACTAGTAGGATAACAGCATCTTAGGTCGACTGTCCACACAAACATATTTGATATACAACTAGCCCAAATAGTAGCTTTCCTGACATGCGCCGTCTTAGTAGCAAGATGAGATGACACAAGTGTTTAAATGTTGTGTGTATGAGTGGGTGTGTGTGTGCGCGCGTATGTGCGTAGCAGTCTGTGTGTGCGTGAGTGTGTGTGTATAAATGTATGCTCTAGGAAGTGTGCATCCCAAGCGAATAATTATCTCTAGACTCCGAATTAGTAACCGTAGGTCTGTATATTGGAAAGTAAAGAAAGAATATAAGCTACGCGACTAAGAGGATCTGAACGAAATTACATTCATATATAATTATATAGAAATAAAGAAACATAAGAATCATGTTATGGTGATACACCCATCTCAATATATTACTATAACAGTCATGACAAAAGTATTAACTCAGCTCAAACTGCTATATTATACGATTTCTCGGATCTTGTTATTCCGTTTAGCTGAGTTTAAGAAAGTGTGACATAACAGCATATTCCTGGCTACATATACTGCCTAGTGAGATGTTTATAATGAATATTGAACCGATTATAAAAGGAATTGACGTTGTGGAGAAAATGAATTTGGAATTAAATTAATCAAAGACGGCATTTAAAAAGAAATAACTTTAGCATGCCACTTGCTCAACAAACCAAGTAGAATGAATTGCGTCTCTTAACCGTTTAAACAATGTAAAATCATACATCAAAATATATCATAGCTATAACAGTATAATGAATTTGTTTGTTACTATGAACATAAGTATACTTTTCAAAGTTTTACTATAATTTTCAACTTAACGATCATAATCACATAATTGTGTAAATAAGCAAATATGGAAAACACAGAAACGTAGAGTAGTCTAATATAGTTTGCATGTATAATTGAACAGTTTATTTAAGTGTGTGCATATGTATATGTTTGTGTGATCATTTCTAATATTATTCAACCAATTTGGATTTAATTCCCAGTATTCTAAGACCTATTTAATAAAATAGGTTTAGTTTTAACTGATTTATTGAAATACACTAGTCAGCCGGAGTTTCACTTTTCATTTCTTTTCAAGATATTTTTAAGTTCGATTTTTATTCTTATGAATTGTTGTAAAATTTTAGTAAAAAGCAATTTTGCATTTATAGTAACACGAACGTTCATAGCTCTGTCCAGTTTTAGTAAAACTAGGACTTGGTTAAACAACTAAGGTATATTCATGTATGTGTTAAAAATAATAGTAGCCATTGATTAAATTGATTAAGATTATTTTTCCTTTATAGAATATATTTTAACTGTTTCATCTTCTAATCATTTAATATACGTTTACTTAGATAATCTTAGATATAACGTACAAGAGAAAATGCGTCTGTAATTATTGCTCCTACTACACGCAAATAAGTATACAATTTGCTATGCATACTCAGCAAGTGGTTCGATAATAATTCGACAAATTGCGGAAAAGGTTATGTGCCACCGAGGAAGCCTTTATGAAGAGAGAAACATAGCCGGAGTTGTCTCCCGATAAATAAAGAATAATGTTAGTCATCGACTAATATTGTCTATCTTTCACCGAATATACGAATATAGTTTAACTTTCTAATCATTAACTATGTTTTCCCATACTTAAATATGAAACTAAAACTAGAATCAAACATTGCAATTCAAAACAATTGAAAAGCAGCTTGGTGTGCACTGCTTAGAACAACACCGCTAGGGAAATCTATGAAAACGCATAATAATAGTTAACTATATGAATGCAAATTTGTTTTATTCAATGAAGCTAAATATGCCTGTATGTGAAAAAGAATAAGCTGACAAATATCCACTTCATATATTTGAACATTGCGTGCGTGCACATGTGTTTATATGTATGTACGTGCGTGTCCATGTGTACATCTATGTGTGTTTGACGAGGAGTGGTTGAACTGATTAAATGTAATGTGGAAGGTTGGACATAAACATATTTAGATTTGACTGCTACGTTATTCATAGAAATACCAATTCTCTTGAGACGGTTCACGTTTCTCAACTGCAATATTTTCTTTACATTCATGTCGAACGTCATCACTTTGTGCGTATCATGCGATGCATCAGTATTAACTTCAATATTAGGAAAAATCTGAAGGGGATTAGCAGACTTTATAGCCAGAAATAAAGTTGAATTGGATCAAAAGATCGAGTATTCAGTGACGTGCTAGTAATAATAGACATAAACACAAAACATTTTGCGAAAAATGTGCAATGGATTAAATTGACCTCGATAGTTGAATGGTACTTATTTTATCGAGCTCGTGGAAGGATGAAAGCCAATGTCCCTCTCCCTCGACGTGGTTTGAACTCAGAACGATAAAGATGAAACTAAACACGACAATGCATTTTGTCTGACGTTCAACCATTTCTGACTTGCTGTTCTGCCAGGCAGTATTTTGTTCCACGCCTTCACGTTTCATCCTTCTGAACTTTAAAAATGCGTAACAATCAAGTACAAGGATCGAATTAATCGATTATTCTGCCTTCCCTCGAAATGTGTGACAGTGTGCTGAAATTAGAAATATTGTTATTATGCTGTTCTATTTAGAGTATATATACACAACTCTACCGGAAATATTTGTTTTATAGTTCGAAGATAGAGTGCAATTGTGGCTATAGGGGTTATAAAACGTTCTCTTGTATTGTTATGTAATTGATATTTTCTTTTACCGCATATGTAAATATACTTTAGTTGTTTAATGTTCTAATCATTAAATGTGTTCACTACTTTTAAATAGTAGACATCTACATGGACCAACAACTAGAATAAAATAATAATAATATTCAAAACGATTCAAAAGCAACTTGGTGTATACTACATACCACAACACCCCCAGGGAAATCAATGAAAATGCATGATAAGAGTTAAATATATGACTATAAAATTGTTTCATTCTGTAAAGTGAAAAGTGCCTACGTGAATATCAATAATTCATAGGTACACTATCTCCTGATATTCACATATAGAGGGCTTACAAGGGAGTGTTCTGTTTTGTATTACGATGTTTCCCTACTCCTAACGCTCCTGTAACTAAATGGACTGTAATTGTGTTCACAGTCCATAAATTCGATATTTCTATTTCCAGATCTATATTACAACATCGCACACCAAACCCTCCCAAAATCCAAGTGTGTTCAGGGATTCATTTCACATTCGTCTGCCATCGTAAAACTGTTGTCGATACATTAAGTGCAACCATCATTCTTCGAGTTGCCACGCTTTTCTCAAACTGTAGCAAAGAATTCAACAGTGAAACACTCACCTATGTATGTCAGTGTTCTTCACCAAACAGCTGCAAAATATAGTATGGTCGTTATGTATATTTTCAGGAACATTACACAATTCCTTGCCCATGAATCAGTGTCCAAATTACGGTTAAACAAATTCACGTAAAACAAACAAGAAAAAATATTTTCATTGTGTCATCAATAACAGCGCAATCAATCATCTTAATATATAGCGAAATTAAAAAAAATACAATTAATTTTCACACAATCACAAGCATCTCTTTAGGAATTCTGGGAATAATTATCAAGAGTGATACATTATTCCTTTGTTGTGAATACAAATATATTTAATAATAATCGATTCCATTACAAAGGACAAATGCAGAAATCAATTATTAGAGAAAACGAGTCAGGTAGCGTTCCACATCCGTTTGTAACAAACGCTCTTGTTCAAAAATCCGTGTGTTACTCCACCATAACGGATGCGTAGCACGCGTCCTTCACTGCCTGGTAAAACGATAAAGAAAACTCAAACAGGATTTCTCAAAAATGAAAAGATGTCACAATATACTTATATATATATGTATGTCACAATATATATCCACGTGTTTGTATGTGTATGTTTATGTCACGATAAATATTCACGTTTTGTGTGTGTAAGTATATGTCACAATAGTGTTTGTGTGTGTATGAATATGTGTCACAATAGTTTTTGTGTGTGTATGTATGTGTCACGATATATATTCGCTACATATCTGACATTTTATTTCACTTCTGTTTCACCAAAGAACTTAAAATATTTCATACATTTCCACAATGTCAACTGTTTCTGATATACCAGACTGAAGACACTCACCGAGCGTTCAAACACACTGCTACAGCGACATATATTTCATTTTATTTCGGTTAAGTCCAAGGGTTCTATAACAACTCGCTACAGATATTTATATTTACGTTTATATTTACATTTATATTTACCTTCCGAGGAATACATATTTAAGCAAGTATTTTACCTCAATCCATGTATCAGGATATTTGTTCTCAACATATTTTCACAATACTTTAGCTTTTATTATGTTCTATCCATTAAATAGTCTAACGCCCACTTACTGTTCACAACTACGATGGTGCCTCATATTTATTTAACTTCTAGTAAATTCTATTTTCCTACACCAGGAACATATATATTTCTGAACATTTACCTAACAATACGTTTATGTATATATAAATATATATATATATGTGGGGGGTGGGGGTATATGTGTATTTGAGTGTGTATGTGTGTGTGTGGGGGGGTATATGTGTGTGTGTGTGTTTATATATATATATATATATGTATATATATATATATATATTTGAAAAAAGATGAGAATGACTTTTTGGTGTTTAAATATTTTTTATTAAGTTTATTTTTATAAACTTTGTTGAACAGAATTGTGTGACTCTTTAATAAATGAGTTGCTTGCCTAAAAGCAGTTTTCAAACTAACATACTGTCCTCTTGGCCTGTTTATATAGGGTAGGCGGGGGGAGGGGGAGAGGGTGTTTCAAGAGAAGAGAGAAAGAGAAAAAGAAGAAAAGAAGAGAAGAAAAAAAGAAAGAAAGAAAGAAAGAAAAAAGAAGAAAGAAAAAAGGAAGAGGGAAGGAAGAAAAAAGGGGAGAGGGGAGGAAGAAAGAGCAAATAATAATCTCAGGTAGTAGATACAATTGTTGGTAGGGGTCAGGTCGAGGTCAACCAAACACTCACACAAACACTCACACATATATACACACATACACATATACATACATATACATATACACACACACATATATATACACATACACACATATATATATATATATACATATATATACATACACATATATATATATATATATATATATATACATACACATATAGTGCAAGAGTGAGAGAAATATAGGGATGAGAGAAAATAAAGATGTATGGAAAAACAGAGGAATGTAAGGGTCGGGAAGATGGAAACAGAGGGGTGGTTTGATGGTGGTGGTGGTGATGGGGTAGTTTAATTCTATATCCGATCGCCTTGGGGGAATGAATATAAATTCAAAAAATTGATTTACGTTAGACGATATACATGGTACGGATCGTAAAAGATCGTAAAAAATACGTAAAAAGTAATCAAATGATAATAGAGTGAAAGAGTCAAATTATACAGTCGTTAGCCAAAAGGGGTCAAAGCGTCTGTAACGATAAAAGCGTGTTCATTAAAAAACACAGTAAAAACAATAAAAATAATAAGAAAGTCTGAAGAAATCTTTATCCCGTCAGACAAAACTACAAACCTCAATGGCATCGATAAACGTCTCTATAACAAGCTTTTCACAAACAGCATCACCAATACATAAAAGAAATCCCGAACAGACCTGTACAGCCTAATTAATTTGGAAGCCAAACGTATAGCACCGTGCTAAAAATCGAAGACAGAGTCGAATGCTTGACTCCACGCGCTCCTTTCGTCACTCTTTAGGATCACAAACCAAACTGCCACAACAACTCTAAATGTAGGCTTTTAACCCTGATACAACTGAATTAGGTTTAGTTAGCAAATATATGCTAGATGATATCTTACTTAGATTAAGAAGAGTTATTACGCTCCCTCTACTCTATGGGACAACAACAGAAAATCAGTTATCGACTGGCTCAAAAGTATTAGTCATAAGCGTACCTGTAGATTTACCCAATTCAAACTCGTAGATTTGTATCCATCGATTACTAAACCCCTCCTAATCAAGGCTCTCGACTTTGCTAGATATGTTGTGCCTATTAGCGACTCCGAGATCAATATAATCTTACAGGCTAGAAAAATCATTGCTATTTGCAGACTGCGCCACCTGGGTTAAAAAGAACGGTGACTAATAATTCGGCGTTCCAATGGGTGCTTTCGACGGGGCGGAACTATGCATGATTATTGGTGCCTATATCTTAGATTTTTTAACAGAGGAGGGATAAACAGGGACGATGGATTGGTTTTGCCAAGAAATATGAGCGGACATGAGCTCGATAGATTTAGAAAAGACCTGAGAGAGTTCTTTCTCCGGATGGACTTAAATATAACGGTGGAAACTAAACTTAGCATAGTTAACTTTTTAGACATCACCTTAGACCTAGAGATCGATAAGTTGACACCCTTCGTAAGCCTAATGAAAAGTTATTCTACATCAGCACATTTTCCAACTACCCGCCCACTATCATAACAAAAATAGTCCCCAATATAAGTAAGCGTATCTCCTCGTTATCAGATGATGAATCACATTTAATTCAACCTCATCCTACTACAACGAGGCCCTTAGTAACATCGGTTTTTCGGATAAAATCCAGTTAGATTCTCACGTTAGTAGACCTACAATAAGTAATAGAACTAGAACTAGAAAGGTTCTGTGATTCAATCCAACATACTCTGTTAGTTTAAGAACTAATATAGGTAGAGAATTCCTAAACCTAGTGTCTATACATTTCGCAAGGGGCCATAAATACCACAGGATCTTCAATAGGAGTACATTGAAGGTGAGCTACTCATGGTGTAAAAATTTCGCCTGCTTTGTAAACCAACTAAACATGAAAAAGGTTTCAGACCAGACGACTAAGGAGAAAGCTCCAAATTGAAATTATGTAGACCCTAGTAATTGCCCCCTGGATGGGAAATGTTTAACCAAAGGAATTGTTTACAGGGCTAAGGTACAGGTTGACAACAGTCCCACATTTAAAACATACACCTGGCTAACTGTGAACAACCTCAAGACCAGATTTTACGCTCATAGAAATTCATTCAGACATCTAGAGAAAAGATCTTCTATAAGTTTATCCAAATATATTGGGTTTTTGAAGGACTCCAGATCACCCCCTTTTAAGATATCCTAGTCAATTTTGGAAAAACTAAGCCCCTATAGACACGGCTCCTTTAGAAGCTCTTTTAGGTGTCCGTTATGCCTTACTGAGAAGCTTTTCATCTTATTCCAAGATAATTTCGCCTTGAACCTAAGGTTTGAACTGTTAAACCATTGTCCGTATTTTTCTAAATATTTGTTTTCTAACTGGCTGCCACCAATTGGATGAGGACTATACCATACCGAACTTCCTGAAAAAAACGAGTAATCCCCCCTCTTTTTCCGATCGTTGACTATTGCTGTTTATTTGTTATTATTTTTATCATTTTCACTGTTGTTTATAATGTAAACGCTTTTATCGTTACATACGCTTTGAACCCTTTTGGCCAAAAACTGTTATGTTTGACTCTTTGACTCTATTACTATTTAATTATTTTTACGTATTTTTTACATATTTATTACGATCTTTTACGATCCGTACCATGTATATCTCCTAACGAAAAATGTTAAAACAAAATGTATATTCACTCCCCCACCGCAGTCGGATATAGAATTCGACTCCACCCCCACCACCATCAACTCCCCTACATCCCCTCTGTTTCCTTATCCCCGTTCCCTACTTTCCACTATTTTTCCATACATCTTTATTTTCTCTCATCCTTATATTTCTATCTCTCTCTTTCACTAAGACACTTCATTGCTATCACCACACCACCCATATGCCCACACCCAGCATCTCATACACTCTCTAACTCCCTCTTAGCTTATTAACGATCTTTGCATTTAGTACCTAGCTCATATCGCTTTTCATGATTCGCCAACGGTATGTTTTTAAAAAATTTGTTTTAGACACCCAATAGTACCCACTGTCCGGAATGTATAAATGCAATCACACCCAATCATCATTAGATATTTATAAATGTTTAATCCCCCGTTCCCACCATCCTGTGTGTTTTTATCCCATATATTCATGTACAATTCAGGTCCTCTTCGCATTCGCCTGATGATCGACTTCGTGAAACTCAGAGTTTCAAATTCGTGAAGCTTTCACCTTTGAATAA
>JAOPJM010178002.1:0-13039 GCA_027124095.1 Muusoctopus leioderma
AACATATATATACACACCTACATACACACGCATGAGTACAACGGAACTGATGTAAATCCAAGTAATTTTCCGAACAGGTTCGCTGGTGGTACGCTGTCAGGTGGGCGACGACCAGTACTTATGACTGTATTCAGTACTGTGAAGACAGCTTTTAAAAGCCTCGCTTCTGCTGTTTAGGCAGGTGTCCAACGAACTCTACAGGATAAGCCACCTTTCAGTTTTGAAAGGTGGTTTATCCTGAAGAGTGTCTTTTAGCAATTCATATTTAAATCAAGAACAAACTAGGACTTAACTGAAATGGCCAGTCTAATTTCCATAATGTGATTTCGTTTGAGGTGTGAGTAATTAAATAACAAATATGTAATGCGTATCACTGTATATAGACAGGCCATTTCAACTACGTTCTGTTTTGTGTTTGATATAAATATCGACTGCATTAAGTTCTCTTCACGGCCAGAATGATACGTAGTGCCGACCATTTGGCAGCTGCTTGTTTGGAGGTTATATAGGAGCAATCCCCCTTGGTTTTCTTAGAAATTCAATTGGAATTAAACATTTCAGTAATAATTACAGTAAAACCAATGTTTAAAATTTCCAGACAAAAAATGCTATTCACCGTAGAAGTATGACAGTTCAGTCTTCTTGTTAATGTATACAGTGGGCCGGTCCTATTTGCGGCTTCTCATCGAGAAAAAGACGGCAATTACATGCTCCGGATGAGTAAAGAGGGCCGTGTCGTGAATTCTCCATGATATAGTAGGCAGGTCATTTTCATGGTCTTTTTGGGAACAAGACTACCGGCTACCCGTAGATTCATTCGTCCTATCTCTCACTCTCTCGCTGTGTGTCTCCATTTAGACATTCAAAGTTTTCTCGACCCTACATTTATCTCCGTTTTGCGTTACTGTTAGATGAAGAGCCAATATCGAAACGTTAGATTCTACACTCCCCACAGCATATGAACATATTAAAGTTTTCTATCGATATTTCCTATTATCATAGTTTTTGCGAACGCAGATTTTCACTATTTTCCTCGTATTCTGCTGTTTACATTTTGTCATATTTGTTTATATTTTTTTCTGAATTATGAACTTGAACTACAACCTATAAATCCCTCAAACTCTCTACCTGGTCATACATAGGGGAATTCTCTTTTTGTAATGATTTTGTTATGCATGAAAACATACACATCAATGACTTTTGCATGTTCTCCGGTACTGAAGAGTTGCCCCCATTTTCACAGTAAACCAATTTTCTCCTCTTTGATTTACATTACCATAATGTACCGGATTTAAATTGTAATGAAATAGAATTCTGAGACCTACAAATGTAGATTGTTTGGTAATCATTGAATGTTCACCATTTCTGAAAATTTACAGAGTAAATAATGGCAGGACTATATAGATCATTAGAAAAATACAGGGAATATACATATAAAACACTTATTCCATCTTAGCTCGTCAAAGAGGAACGAATTAAAGGCCAATTAAGGAACCTGTACATAGTTGCTCGGTATGCTAGATTTAGGAACCAACATTCCATAAACCTGCAGTTTACCGTCTTAAAAGGGGGGGGGGGGGTTACATCGAATACTTCACTGTTTATTTCTTTTCTGCAAGGTTACATTGGACATTGTTTCGAACAGTATTCCCTAATAATTTCCTTACCGAATGTGTGCAATGTATGTCACATTATATCTACTTGGTCATTTGTAGCATATTATGTAAATTTATTCTCATACAATTGATTGTTATTCTTGATCTCAAACCACTTGTATCGGAGTCTATTCTGGCTTATTCTATACGTATGTTTATTATTAGTATGGAGATGATGGTTATCATATTCTCAGCAATTCCTGGCGAGTTTCTACTGCAGCATCAGCTGCACCTCCACATTTCTGATATGTGTGCAGCATTGTTTTGGGGGGTAATTGTGTTTTTATGCTAAACTATTTTCCCATTGTTGTTGCGTTTCTTTTATTGTTTCTAGAATTTGCTGTGTAGAGATTTTGTTTCGTATATATTGTTTGAATTGTTTTGTGTTGAGCATTGATTTTTTAGAATATGTTTTCTGTGGGTTGTGTTATATTATTGGGCAGCAATTATGTAAAATATGAGATGTATAACTAGCTGGTGTGTTTTATGGTATCGGATGTGAAAGAGCATGTAATGTGTTATTTTATTGGGTGATGTTTCTGAAAGGTATTTGTTTCTTGAATTGGTTAGGGAGATGGGGTTGGGCTAATGGCTTCCACAGGCACTCGGAGACCTATGTGGCAGGTGTTTTACATTATTTGGTGACGATTGTGTAGACTCTACACTATAAAGTATGTTATATGTAAGATGAGCAGAAAGTCTACTGTGTGAGTTGTGCTATTGAAATGAAAGTGGCTTACTTAGGATATGGGCTGTGCCTAGTAGGGATACTTTTTAAGTGTTTGTAGATTTATGCACCCTTATATTGTTTTATAAGTTTACTGTGCATTATCTTCGTATGGCTCAAATTAATATTGGTACTGATGTTTTCTTTCATGCTACACATAGTACTTATTTGCATTATTTCTATGTGATGTTTTTGATCAAAAGGGATCAACATCTTTATCGGAGTACAGAGTTTTACTTACCTCGCCATGATAATTATATCTGGATGCTTCACATAGAACTTCTCGTCCTTCTGGAGAGAAATGTTAAAGATTATTACTAGAAACATATCGTTGTCATGTACCATGCTTGCTACATGTTTATACAACGTCTCTGTTTCTAGTCGAGGTATCGGCATACTGCCCTGTGAACGTAATTCAAGATTCATTACTATTATTAGTAGTTGGGTGGGTGGGTGTATTGGCAGAATCGGTAAGGCGTTGGACAAAATGCCTTGCGGTATTTGTCCCGGTTCTTTACAGATCCCTTGCGGTATTTGTCCCGGTTCTTTACACTGAACGAATTCTTGCATTCTTGCAGTATTCGTTCTGGCTTACTACGCTCTGAGTTCGAATCCCGCCGAGGGAAACTTTGCCTTTCATCCTTCCGGGATGGATGAAATAAAGTACCAATCTTGTACTGAGGTTGATGCCATTGTGCCTACGTAAGAAATAATATTAACAACGATAATATTAATAATAGATAATAATAATAATAATAGTAATAATAATGATAATAATAATAATAATACTACTAAATAATAATAATAATAATAATAATAATAATTAATATTATTATTATTATTCTGTCACCCTTGCAGCAAATGAATATATTATTAGGGTGATGCCTTGCCGAATTTGTTTCGGCTCTTTACGTTCTGAATTCAAACCCCACCGCGGCCAACTTTGCCTTTCATCCATCTGGGGTCGATAAACAAAGTACCAGTCTAGTACTGTGGTTGATTTAATCGACTATCCCTCCCCTAAAATGTCTGGCCTTGTACCAATATTAGAAATAATAATTATAATTATTATTGAGTCGTTGCATAATTCGTTCCGGTTCGCTACGCTCTGAGTTCAAAACCCGCCGAGGCAAGCTTTGCCTTTCATCCACCTGTGGGTCGATAGACAATGTACCATGCAAGTACTGGGGTCGATTTAATCGACTTACCCTTCCTCTAAGTATTTCTGGCCTTGTGCAATGTTAGAAATAATTATTATAGAGCGGTGGTTGGTAGGATCGTTAAAGCGTCGGAGAGTTTTCCTTGTGGTATTTGATTCGGCTTTTTAAATTCTGAGTTCAAATCCCACGAAGATTAACTTTGCCTTTCATCCCCCCACGTTCGATAAAATAGAGTACTCGTCAAGGTTTAGGGTCGATTTAATCGACTTACACCTCCCCTGAATTTGTGGCCTACTGCCTATTTTAGAGACTGTTATTAATATGAACGTTCTTGGGGAATACACCCGTTCTTAAAATATGAATTAGGTACATCTGAGAGTACATACATAAGATTGATAAAGGTAAACAGGGTAGGTGAAGGTTAACAAGAACGTTCAATGGAAAATTGCATAGATCTATAGAGGTTTACCGATGATGCCCGGAGTTAATAAACATGTTCAATAGTAACACATGCTGCATGAAAATGCCCTAACAATGTATACAGATCCTAGTAACTCTGTTTTTTTGAATCCGTCTGTCTTTTCTGATCATTAATTTGTGATTGTCCTTACATAATTGGTTATATTAGCAAAAGTACCATCATAGCGTTGTTTTGAATAAATGCGTATATGAAATCAAATACAGTGTTAAATAAATATCAATTCAGTCTTACTGTGAACATATACTGTCAGCAGGTCACATTACAAATGAGAGATCAGTGACACATGTTTCGTCTTCTCAAGACTCATAGAGTAATTCCGTGCCTTTTGAGCTGGCTTATACCTAGCAGTACCAATATTTGGTATTGATATAGCTATAATTAATACACTATTGTCACTTATGTCATTGAGAAAGATGTGAGGTCAATTATGTGCTGTTTTTGATGGTCTGTATGGATGCTAAATATCCATATTATGTTCACACTGTCATTATCTAAGGCAGGTAGACGTATGACAATGTTTATTGCAGCAGTTCAAATTGGGGCTTGGAGTATGTAGAGCAGCTTTCATACGTTATTGTGTTTTCAAGTATATTCTGTCGGATGTAGCATGAGACAACCTCATAAAACGTGCGGTCTTAGCTCAGAAAATGCTCTACACAAGTGACATTTGTCATCTATAATGTAGGATTCGTGAAAATTCCTTTCAATATACCTAGTGGTGGTGGCATGCTCTTGTATCGCAAATGATGTTGCATCTCTTGCCCCATTCGCACCACATTTTGCATCCACACCTCAGTTAGTCTTTTATTTATATGTAGGACATCTACGTCGTAAAAATATTAACCCCGTAAAGGCATTCATTTATGGCTGTTCGCCTCGGTTGACTGATGTCCGGTATGTTCGTATTTGCTGCTGCTTTAGATTAAGAATAGTTGTTTGAAGTCTAAGACAATTTATTGCGAGTATTTTTGTTGCTTTGTATATAATCTATTTGCTGCTTTTTTTCGTCATAGTGCCAACACGATAGACGATTCCTATACATTCATCGCAGCTTGATAAAACAATTACCAGTAATGTAACGACGTCAGTTAAGTAACTATCCCTTACCTTATAAGTTTTGGCCTTGCTCGAAAATCAATAATAAGATGTTGTAGGGGAACATGCAATACACAGGCAGAACAACAGGATTTGAACTCAAAATGTATAAGGACAAACGTAATACCGCAATACTTTTTTATCAAGAATTCTACCGTTTTTATCATTCTGTAAATATTGTCAAAGATTGTAATGCATATATATCAATTGTATATATTGATAGATAAATAGACTTATGACGTGACAACTAGTTATCATCTTGCCCTAAAAAATATCGATAGACAGGTGTATTTAAAAGGTAACATTATCTTATGCTCTTCAATAGAGGTTTGAAAAGTAGCATATCCTATATTATTTCTATAAAGAAACAAACTTGGTGTTGGTCATTATGACTATTGCAGCTGTCACTGATTGTTGGCTCCCGCTGTGAGTATCATTGTTTATTCCACGCCAATGTGATAATAAATGAAATTTAAAAAGAACAAGATGTGGCATTATTTCGCTTTAAGGACGTGATTAAAATACGAAGAAAATGTTCAGCTAATTTATTGGTTATGATCACATGTTAGAATAAAATGAGTGTAAATATTTCAGCAGGTGAATTCTGATAAATTAGCATTGAATACTCACGAATCTCCTGAATTGGAGTTACATTTTCCTTTATATTTTACAATCTGGCCTAAAAGAAGTACAAGGATGAACTACTACTACTACTACTACTACTACTACTACTACTACTGCTGCTGCTTTTGCCATCACCACTACCATTGTGACTTTTGAATAAATCAGCTAAAGGACCGTAATTAAATACAGGAAGGATTTTGCCTTGTTTTCTCCATCCGCTATCTACAGCTTAATACAATTACAAAAGGATTTCTAAAAGTTTGAGGTCTCAAACTTTGGTGGGAGTGCATATTTGCTTAGATAAATACCACTACTTGACTGGTACATATTTCATGACCTTCGTAAAGATTAAAGGCAAAGTTTACCAACGTAAGAATTGAACTTAGAATGTAAGGGACGTATACTGCAAAGTATTTAAATCATCGCGCTACCGATTCTGCTTATTCACCACATTGTGCACACTGCCGATTCCACCATCAAATAATCATAATATCATTAATGATTTCTAACATAGGCACAAGGCCAGACATTTCGAGTGGGAAACGTTCGTTTATATCGATCCAAGTAATTGACTAGTATGTTATTCGTCCACACCGAAAGGATGAACGCCAAAGTTGACATTGGCAGGATTTTAACTCATAACGTAAAGAGCCGAAACAAATACCGCAAGGTATTTTGACCGACGCTCTAGCGGTTCTGCCAATTCATCACGTTACAGTAATAATAATGATTATTATTTCTAATATTGGTACAAGGTCAGACATTTTAGGGGAGGGGTAAGTCGATTAAATCGATTCTAGTACTTCACCGGCAATTTGGTTATCGACTAGGAAATGATGATAAGCAAAGTTAACCTCGGCAGGATTTGAACTGAGAACGTAAAGAGGCGTAACAAATGACGCAAGGTATTTTGTAAGATGCTCTAATGATTCTACCAATCCGACGCCTTATATAAGTAATAATAATTATTTCAAATATTGGCACCAGGTCAGACATTTTAAGGGACGGTTAAGTCGATTACATCGATCTAAGTACTTGACTGGTACTTTTTTTATCGACTCCAGATGTATGAAACGCAAAGTTGGCTTCAGTGTGGTTTGAACTCAGAGCATAGCGAGCCGGTACGAATACTGCAACTCATTCTGTCCGACGCGCTAACGATTCAGCCAATCCACCACCCTCTATTTTAGTAATAATAATAATGACTTCTTACATTGGCACAAAGTCAGAAATGTTGTGGCACCGAGCATGAGGTGACATCCTCTGTATTCTTTGAATTAGGGGAAGGTGACCTCACTTCCGGAACCAAAGACGAAATAGATGTTCTGGTCATCCTCGCATGCGGAAGCGGTGGTACAACCGGTGGCGCTGGTGGCGTTTACTGCTGGTGTTGCTGCCTATGCTGGTCTACACTACTTTCGTTTCTTAATTCTTCGGATCATAAAGCTCTTAGGTGACCCATGTTTCCACAAGTATAGCAGCTAGGCTTTTTGACCTGAATCATTTAACTTATGCCTTTTGTTTCGGCATCCACGATATTTGTGGTGTGGCTTCATGGCTTTCTGGGATCATTAGGACTTGTAAGTCCATGCTAACTCCTGCCAACCACATGCCTTCTCTTATTACTCCTGCACTGCTCACACATCCACATTATGAAATAGAAACGACGAATAGACAGGGGCGAACGTAATGTCCCCAACTCCTCACCATCAATTTGTATTTCTTTGGCTCTCTGTATGGGTGGGTGTTTGTCTCACAATTGTTTCGCCTGTCCTTGAGCGGCTTCCTCGTTTTTCAATACGATGTAGACAGTTCCATATGCTTTGCCTCACTCAATGGTGTGTATTTCACCCCTTACGTCGGCCAACATTCCTTCTAGCTGTTGTTTCGATGGAATTATTTTCATTTACACCACTTAATTTCAAATGGCTTAGGAGCACGGAAATAACACGTTTCGCTACTCTGATAGCCAATAATAATAATAATAATAATAATAATAATAATAATAATAATAATAATAATAATAATAATAATAATAATTATGATAATAAGAATAATATTGGCAGTAACAACAGCAACACCATCAACATCAACAACATCACCAACTTTATCGACATCAACACAGGCAAAACAATTGCAACAATATCAACAACAATAACGACAAAAATAATAACAACAACAGCAACAACAACAGTAACAACAACAACAACAATGAAAACTATTACAACAACAACAATGACAACAACAACAAAAAGCTGTACTGGAATCACCTACAGCAATTAACTATACTTAACAACACCTCTGACAGTAACAGCAACAGCACCAATAACAACAAACGCCAGTAACAATTGCTATAACAACATCAACAACATCAACATGAACATTATCAAAATCCACAACAGCAGCAACTACAGGATTGACTAATCTCACCCTACCGTAAAATGGAAGGACACATTAGAATAATGTCGTCCTGGATAGACTATGTGAACGAGACGGGGTGGTCATAACTGGATTGTTTTTGAGTATAGGGTTGCTTACTCAGAGCTGACTTGGGGTCTAAACAACAAGATCAATAACAACATTCACAAATATTTACGTGGGAAAAATTTTTCCTAAAAATAGCAGCCAAATCTCCTTCAAATCACGCACTGCCATCTTTGAAAAAATGACATAATGGATACTCAGATACTTGATACATTGTATCTGAAAACAATGGTGTGTTGGTCATGGCTAGAATGTCTTTTGATCATAGGTCTGCTTGATCAGAACTGATAAGGAGCTAAACAACGACAAAACAACAACAACATCAATAGCAAATAGCAGGAGCAGTTACAACACCATGAACAACAACGATAGCAGCTTCAGTAGCAACAACAACAACAGCAGCACTTATAACAGCAACAAGAAGAGGAAGGAGCTGTCACTATAGTAGTTTGCGGTTGAATGTCGAGAGAAAGAGGAGAGGCGTTAAACTGATGAAAGGTTAACGCTAATTGTCCCGACATCGTGACACAGGCGGTTTCATCAGCCGTGACATAGTGATTACTTCACTACAACAAACTGGCCGTAAACTGAGTGCAAGCCTGACACTTGACAGGTAAATTGCTTTATGTTCAAGACGTAGACAACAACAACAACAACAACAACAACAGCAACAACAGACAGCAGCAGCAGCAGCAGCAACACACAAATTAAAAAAACACAGTACTAACAACAAAAATGACAGCGATGACAACAGGAAGGAAAACAACAAGTCAATCAGGAGATTGGCAACAACAGCAGCTTGGACAGGTATTGCTACTCATATGTAACGATAGTAATTGCTCCTCTTGCTGCTGCTGCTGCTGCTGCTGCTGCTGCTATTTTGTTGTTGTCTACATTTAACGACATTTAAGAGAGGTTTTTTTTCTCCAATAAATGAATCAAGTCGAGGCATGCAATTTGAGCTTTAACTTAGGCCAGTGTTTCCCAATCTTTTTTGCCGAACGCCCACATAGAACACTTAGATACTTACTAACGACCCCAACTTCTATCCTTATGTAATAAAAGTAGTGGTTGTAATTAAACTTCAAATAAATGTCAAAGTTTTATTATTTTACTTACGAAGATACATTGATTAAAATATGAATAGCTAACACAGCAGATATAGTTTGTTAATGTGATTAAAAGAAGAATAATTGAGAGGAATCTATTTAAAAATATCTGTATCTAATTTAAGGGCGAACCGTGATAAGAATTTCAGAAACTAAGTGTATTAATAGTGACTCTTTCCCTTGTGGCCAATAAAAGAAATCATTATTAGTGTCTCTTTCCTTCCAGTTCTTTATGTTCTGAGTTCAAATTCCACCGGGGCCGACTTTTCCTTTGCTCCTTCCAGGATTGATAAAATAAAAGTACCAGTCAAATATTGGTGTCGATATAATCGATTGGCCCATCCTCGCCAAGTTTCTGGCCTTATGCCTATGTAAGAAATGATTATCATTCTATCTCTAATTCTGTGTAACTTTCCACATTTAGCTATTAATTGCGATATCTTGTTTGAAGCAATAAAGCAATTGTTAAGTTGTGGTTTGGGTTTTTTAAATATATCTAGAGTAAGGTGTCTTTGAAATGCCCCCTTCATCTTTGTAACTAATGCATTATACGCACTTTTATCAGGGTGCTTTTTTGAAAAGTGATCTTTTAGACATGATGATTTCATAGCTCTTCATTAAATATTTTCCCAGAAAAGACACATAGGTCACCCGTGATCTGAAGGTAGAACAATATATCCATATTATAAGTAGTTTATTTATATTATATCGATTAACTTAGTTTCAGCTTTCATTATGCTTTCTTTTTGATTAATGGTAGTACAGGTGAACAATTTTCACAATTTCCCGCTTGCTCATAATGGTAAGAAATATCTAAAATTTAAAAATAATAAACTTAATAAACGATATTAAAACACAAAATAACTTCTTATGAAAAGAAATTTCCAGATAAATGTTTTAAAAAATTGTGAATTTTTTTATATAAAAAGTCTGACGAAAATTACATGCAACAATAAATAATATGATGGTCTGTAAACACTTCTCCCCAAGAATAGAAACCTGATAGAAGTAGTGCAGTGTGGAGATTTGTGAATTCTTTTATCACAATTGGAACTAAATATTGGAAGACTTGTTGCGGGTCATCAACAATAGGGATCATATTAATAAACAAATGATGCTATCTTAATTATTGTTATTTTAATTATATTAATAAAAGATGTCTGCTGTCCTAATTATTCTTATTTTAATTATATTAATAAACAATGTATGCTGTTTTAATTATTCATATTTTAATTATATTAATAAACAATGTATGCTGTCTTAATCATTCTTATTTTAATTATATTAATAATCAATGTACCATTAAGAAATATTTTTAGCAATATAGTTTTCCAGTGTGTCCCAATCTGTCCATGTGTCTGAAGAAGTGCTGTCGAAGGAATGTGGCCGAAGAAATATTTCCATTGCTGTTTTTGCTGTTATTGTCGTATTTCACCGCAGAAAGACGTATCCCGGAGTATCTTCTGTTCGCACTTGTGAAAATAATTGTTTTCTCGTTCGAGCTGAAAAGATAGTAGAAACCAGAAACAATTGCTGAAAATCAAGTCGAAGAAAAAGAAAACAGATATGGAAGAAGTGCGATACGAGGAATATGTGAAGATCAAGCAGGGTGACAGACTGTCTGAAGCAGTACAAAGGGGAGAAAAAATAAGAAATAAGGCTTCCAAACAGAAAAGCCTACTCAAATCAAAGTAAGTAGAACGTGTGAGAAGAAGACACTTACCCAAGACATGTTCTTCACAGTTGCGCTAAGCAGTAATGATTTCCTCATGATACTAATAGAAGATCTGAACAAAACAATGAGGATGAGCTGTTTATTGGAGAGATGTTATATTGTTATATTGTCATTTATTTTAAACTATATATGATTAACTATATATGATTAATTTCACCCATTTAATCGAAGTCAATCACCCACTGTTTCTTGTTTCTTGTTTTCTTTAGTATTTCGCCTATGTATTGTCCCGAAGCCCTTGGGCCCTTATGGCCAAAAAACAGAAATCATTGTCATCAATATTATTACTGACAGAGAGGGTGGTGGATTGGCTGAATCATTAGCGCGTCGGACAGAATGCCTAGCAGTATTTGTTCCCGCTCACTAAGCTCTGAGTTCAAACACCACTGAGGCCAACTTTGTCTTTCATCCATCTGGGGTCGATAAACAAGGTACCAGTCAAGTACTGGGGTCGATTTAATCAATTTGCCCTTCCCCTAAAAATGTCTGGCCGTGTGCCAATATTTGAAAGAATTATTATTACTGGCAGAATCATTAGAGCGTCGGAAAAAATGCCATGCGGTGTTTGTTCCGGCTCTTTAATTCTGATTTCAAATCACACCGAGGTCAACTTTGCTTTTCATCCCTCCGGGGTTGATAAAATATTGTACCAGTCAAGTAGTAAGGTTTATATAATGGACTGTTCCCCTCTCCAAAATGTCTGGCCTTTCTGCCTATGTTAGAAACAATTATTATTATTGTTAGTGTTGTTGTTGTTGTTGCTGTTGTTGTTACTATTATTATTTCTAATGAATTAAGCAAATCTTTTCCCCTTTAATTTTTTAATTTCAAAACTAAGAAAGGGTAATTGTCGCACCCAAAGATACGGCATAACGTTTTATTTCCGGTACCTTAATCACCCAGCCGTTGCGCATGTCAATAACAACAACAGCAACAACAATAATAATGATATTCATAATTTCTTTATTTGCCACAAGGGCGTCAAATAAGGAGACATTACAAGTACAAATTACATAAATGTAATAGAATCGAGTATGAGAAAATAGGCATAAAAAACAACAGTATAAGAACAGAAAAGGAAATAAAAACAACAACAACAACAACAACAACAACAACAATAACAACAACAACAACAATATCAGTAATACGAAGAACATCAACAACAAAGAAACGTTAGCATGTAATACAGAACGACAACAACAACAACGACAAAAACAACAACAGCAACAATGGCAACGGCGACTTTGACGACAAAAACAACAACAACAACAACGGCAGCGACGATGACGACAACAATGACAACAACAACGACAACAACAACGACAACAACAACAATAAGTGTATTAGTAAGAAGTTATGAGGGACACAAAGCAATAAAGAGGATAGTAATAACTGTAAAACCACGAATTTTCTAAATAAATTAATAGTAGCAATAATAACAACAACAACAACAGCAACAACAGCAACAATAACAATAGTAACAACAACACAATCAACAACAATAATAACAACAACAACAACAAAAGCGACGCAAGAGCAACAAAAGCGATGCTGTCACGTAATTACTCTAATGAGAAAATAAACATGATATTAAAGAACATCATGATAATCATCATCATCGTCATCATAACACACCACTACCATTACCACCACCAGCACCCACTCCTCCTCCTCCTGCTCCTTATCCTCTTCCTCTCCCCTAACTTTTGCAGTAATCGTCAGCATCACCATGGCATCGTCATCACAATTATCATCATCATCATCATCATCATCATCATCATCAGTATCATCATCATCATCACCATCATCATCATCATCATTATCATCATCATCATCATCAGCAGCAGCTGCAGTAGCAGCAGCACTATAATCATCATATTTCCCCTCATACTCATCCTCATCATCATCCTCATCATCATCATCATCATCATCATCATCATCATCATCATCATCATCATCATCATCATCA
>JAOPJM010178398.1:0-13036 GCA_027124095.1 Muusoctopus leioderma
CAAACTCGTCCCTCAATACATGGGAAAAAGAAATACTAAAGTCTCAGTCAGGGGCATTGATGGCAATCTCTTCCCCTGGCTGGTTCATGGCTTTGTGGAGAAATATGGGCAGGTGGTGAGTGCAGAGATAATAAGAAATGATATGTGGTCAGGAGGAGTCACTATGGACTTCCAAGCCCTTATGACCCTTCAAGACCACAGAACCATTCCAGAACTCTGCCCTGTCATGGGTGTGGAGACCAAACCGTGGAGGATAGTGGTACAGGGCAAAAAACCCACTTGTTATACTTGTGGCTGCAAAGGCAATCTGAGGGCTTTCTGTCCTAAAGAAATTGAAAAGCGGAGGAGGGGCGAGTGAGTTGCACAGAACGCCGCTCCTCCAGAACCTCCAGCCGTGCCACGGGTTCGGAGGGACCAAGGAATCCGCTTCAGCCCCGGGCCTGGAGGCAAATGTTTCCCCAGTCAGCAGATGGCGGAGGAGGTTGTCTCACCCCCGGTCCTGGTGCTCCGCACTGCAGTGGAGGCGGTGAGTGACGCCACTCCATCTTCATGCGACGAGCCGACCAGGGAGCAGAGCAAGGGAAAGAAAAGAAGGAAATGCTCCCAAAAGAGAAACGAACCACAAGAGAAAGCCCCCAAAACATGAGGAGGTATCCCCTCCTCAAACAAACAATTATAGCGACAGCAAGGACGATTGTCGACAGAACGGCACCATAGAACTTTTGTGTGATGATCCCCCCCCCCCCAGATCAACGATGTTTACCAGAAAGAAGGAAAAATATAATATAAATACAGTAAACGACGAAGACTACTTTTTCACAGTTCTTCGAAGATCAAATGAACAACTTGTGCAGAAGGCAATAGACTTGTCGTACAGCGGCGGCATAACACTGGATAAACAAAGGATGGAACCGGACTACAAGAAGCCTGCAAATGACAGGCTCTTGGTAATGTGTAGAACTCTTTATTACCATATGATGAAGGAGGAACATCCCCAGGACGTGGGATGTTCTCTCCCCAGACCCACACAAAAAATGTTAAGAGGCGCTTTTGGGTGCACCTATGAACAATACAAACAATGGCAGGGGCACATTTTTGGGTGCAACCATGAACTATACAAGTAATGACAGACGGGCAGAGAGGTGGGGTGCTCTGACCCAACATAGTCAGGGGCTCTCGATTTTGTGAGTGATGAGGACCTTAAATGTGTTTATGTTTAAATCACATCTTGTTTTTGTTATCATATTTATTATTAATCAATTATATCTTGTTTTAATTATTTTGTGTTTTTCTGTAATATTTTGATTATTATATTTTGTATCGTCAAAACTGTTAACGTGTCCCCATTCATAGTATAACGCCTTTCTCCATCCCCCGTCTTTTTTTGTATAATTCTTTACCCCACCCCACATGTTTTTGTGATTCTATATATTGTATCTTATGTCTTTTGGGCCCTTGTGGCCAATAAAGAAAGAATTATTGACTGCTGACCACTTCGGACGTTTTTTCATTTCGGCCGTGTAAGTTTTCAATTAATTGTTTTTTGCCCATTTAGGGATCGTGTATTGTTGATTTTGTGTTCCATTGTGTTACTAAATGCATCAGAAGGGAGATGTCATTGATAATTTCCTCCCATAACTCTGCTGAATGCAGAGTTTAGGATTTTTGACAAGGTGTTAGCAAAATGTTTGGCGCTTGTCGTTAACAGTCTGATCGGATAAGCACAGACATTCGCAATCCTGAATACTTCGATATACGACAACCGCCACCTCGTTTGATACATCATAGATTAGCTGGGTAAGAAATCTGGCTTCGGTGGAGCTCTGATCAATTTGGATCGATCGAAAGCTTTCGATAGGGTTGATCATAATTACTTGGCAGCTGCCCTCGGGGCAGCCGGTTTCGGTCTCGTTTTCAGAGGCTGGATAGCTGCAATGTACAGCGGCATCTGCTCGCTGGTCAGAGTAAATGGCCACCTATCGGAACCGTTAGAATCACACGCTCGGTCCGTCAAGGAGGTCCACTTTCATCTCTTCTGTATGTATTAACTCTTGAGCCACAACTGCGGAAACTAGAGGTGTTGAGGGGCATCTCGCTGGAACTAGGATGCGGAACGTCTGTGTCAGAATATGCAGACGACGTCAATGTAATGGTGTTGGACACCACGGAAAGCGTGGTGGTCGGCCCCGTTCTAAAGGAATACGGGGCGGTGACAGGAGCAAAAGTTAACCAGGACAAGTCGGTGAACTTGCAGCCCGGCACTTGGATAGGAACGTCCATGCCGTCCAACAGCGTCGTAGGACGTTGGACAGATGGACTGTTTAAGTTTCTTGGTTCGGGCCAGAACTCCAGGTGGATAGGAGCTGGTACGCGGTGACAAGCAGGTTGGCCAATGTCACCCAGAAAGGGGCTGAGGAAGCTATCATTGAAAGGTCGGGCCTTGCCCCAGCTCTCGTCCGACCAGATTGGAGAGTCTACTCTTTTGCTTTTTGTGGAAGGGACACGTCTCACTGGTCAGACGGTCCATCAATAGGTTGTATGGTGGACAAGACTGAAAGTACTGAAGACAGACACTAACCTGTTCGGCCAAGCTCTCATTGACTTTTTCAAGTTTTGCTTGGAAAGGAAGGTGAGGGTGGAGAGGGAGGTGCTTCCCTCCTGTAAATTTGTTGAAAGGTGGGTAACAGTAGCGTGCATGGCCCGAGTGAATGGGCCTAATCTGAGCATTCGCCTGTAGACTGGAGGACGACAGGTGGGAGAGAGCAATAGCCCATCGTGGTAAGGTTTCCTCGAGTAGTTATCGGTTGATTCCCACTATTGGGGAATATTTCTTTTGTTGGAACTTCTTTTGTTAATTATTGTTTTTGTTATTTCCTTTTTACACGTAAATCACCACTGCATTGTATTGTATCTTGTGTTTGTACCGTCCCTCTTTTCTCTGCAGGAGCAACAAAAAGCTTTGACTGGGTCCTTCTGGACAAGAAAGAAGTGATGTTGAAGAGGCTGAAAGTTTATTCATAGAGACAGTAGAAGTTTCGGAAAGAGGAGTGGTCTGGAATAGGGCTGGATATCTTGGTCCAGGTGAAACCAGAAACCCTGGACCAAACCTCATTGACATAGCAAACGGGCAGCAACTGCGGGTGAATGTAGAGGGCAGAAAGCCTAGATGTGATGTATGTGGTAGCATTAACTACCTGAAGGCCCTCTGCCCTCAACAAAAACAAAAAAAGGGTTATATAGAGAAATCCCGCACTGCTACCAACACCACAACCACAGCATCAACAACGCAAACAACAACAAGAACAACACCACCACCACCACCACCAACAACAACAACAACAACAACAACACCACCACCACCATCAACAACAACAACAACACCACCACCAACAACAACAACAACGACGACGACGACGACGACGACGACAGCAGCAGCAGCAGCAGGGAAGGCAGTTTTCCTCTGTCTGGTGGCTGTAGCGAAAGTTGTGTGGTGGACGAGGCTGAGAGGTCTGAGGACAAACACTTTCCTCTTTGGTCGAAGCCTCATCGACTTTTTCAAGTTTCACTTGAAAAGGAAGGTGAGGGGGGAGAGGGAGGTGTTGTCCTTCAGTGAGTTTGTTGAAAGGTGGGTGAGAGTGGCAACAATGATAAGAGCGGATGGGACAGCTCTAAGCATACGCTTGTAGGTCGGAGACATTTCAGTTGGGAGAAGGCACTTGCCCTTGGTGTTCAGGGTGATCTTGGATCTGTGGGGTTCCTTGATTGGCCCTAGATGGAGGTCCTCATGTATCAGAATGACTGTATCATCATTTATTATTTGTATACTATGTATACCCTTTATCTCATCCTTTTTTTCATTCAATTTCATAGAAATGAACAACATATGGGAGCCTTTAATTAAGAAAGAAAGACCATAAAAAGTTGGGTTTAAAGCTCTTAATTTCCATCACCTAATTATCTTACGAGACAATAGTATAGTGAATATAGACGTTAAGTGCCAAGTGTAAAGTGTTGCAGTTTACCTATTGGGCATGAATTCAATACCTTGGTCAGGGAATTTATATATACTCTGGCTCAAGCCGAAGGAGTAAGCGTCATCAGGAGACGAAAATACCTAATACAATAACATCACGGTCATGAACAACGGAATGAGAACGTTCGCGGAAGAGAAGGAAACAATAATGTACAAACTGGAATCTAACTACACTGAAATAATAGATTTAGATAAGAACAAAACAAGGGATCATGTTGAAAAAAAAAAACAATAAACAAAATCAAAATAGAATTAAAATATATATTAAAGAAAAATGGAAAGAAAAACTAGTCGACATACAGGAATTAAGCGGGAGTGAAAGCCAACAATGGCTCAAAAGCTCTGGGCTAAAAGCAGAAACATGAGGTCTGATTCTAGCTGCAGAAGAACAATGCCTAGCCACAAAGAGCTACAAACATAAAATAGTGAAAGATGTTAACATCTAGTGCAGACTATGCAACCAATACAATGAGACGGTTGACCACGTCATCTCCGGCTGTCCAGTCCTTGCCAAGTCCGTGTATATTTACAAACACGATCGACTCAGCAGCTATGTCCACCAAACAATATGCTAACGAACAAGAAGTGGTATAAGCATGCACTAAATATAGTACATGACAGCGACCTGTCCATAATCATCTGGGACAAACCTATACAAACTGACAAGGAGATCAATGCAAACCATCCAGATATAATGAACAAGGACTGAAACAACAATACCTGCACGCAGATAGACATCGCAATCCTTTCTGACCAGTATATTGTCTGAAAGGAAATAGAAAGATTGTGAAATTACAAGGATCTCGACATTGAAATGAACAGGATGTGGGCAATGAAAATTAAAAAAAACAGTATCAATAATAATTGAAGCACTTGGTATGATTAAAATATATAAACAAAAACATACAAGCCATACCCGGGCTCACAATGTAACACACTGTCAAAAAATGGTTCTGCTAGATACAGCTCACATCCTACGCAAGTCACTTTGAATTCAATTGCACAACTCAAATAGTACAATCTCTGCACACAACACATACCCTATACAATAACTACTCAATAAAATAACACAACTCACACAACATATATTCTACACCATCAACACCTCAAAAATATCACAACACACTGTCTTACATAACCGATACCCCCCCCCCCCACTATATTACTAACAGCTCACACAGTTCAAATTCTACACAGCTGCAACCCATTAATGCTACACAAACCACACACCACATACTATACGCAATCACCGTTTGAGACTGAACACATAGCACGAATCATATAGCACATACGAAACATATTCCCCATCCAACAAAATAACACAACTCACATTCCACATAATCTACACAACAGAAACATCACTAAAATAGCACCAGAAAGAACAAGCCCACCCCAATAAAAAGCAAAACTAATGTAGTATACATACACAGGTCTACATCCGAAAAGGTAATGCTAATAACAATGATTTCTTACATTGGTACAAGGCAAGATATTTTGTGAGGAGGGGTAAGTCGATTAAATCGACCTCAGTACTTGACTGGTACTTTGTTTATCGACCCCGGAAGGATGAAAAGCAAAGATGACCTTGTCGAATTTGAAGTTAGAGTGCAGATAGCCGGGACGAATGCTGCAAGGTATTGTTTCCGACGCGCCAGTGACTCCATCAATTCACGTGGCATAAACATGTTCTAAACACGCTACATGACAACGACCTAGCGACAGTCATCTGGGACATGCCCGTCCAGACTGACAAGATACGGACTAGAACGAAAATATGTGTTCTCTCATAGATATCTCAATACCTTCTGATCGAAATAAAGTACACTGATATAACACAACCCACAACTCCTGCAATTCAACAAAGCAAAACTGATGTAACAGACACACACATATCTTTAAAAGATTATGCTGCGTATACCTCGGAGGTTCACCTGTTGATGCAGTAGTAACTTTCATAAAACTGAAAATGTAATGATATATTAATAATAAGTGTTTCTAACATAGGCGCAAGGCCAACAAACCAGTATTTAACTGGTACTTTATTTTATTCCACAACGTTATCGGATGGCATGGACTTTACTTTTCAGGTGCCGAGTCGCATTCCCCAAAAACTGCCCTGGTTAGCTTTTGCTCCTGACATGGCCTCGTATTCTTTTAGAATGGTGCCGACTACTCCGATTTCCGTGGTATCCGTCACCATTACGGTTACGTCGTCCGTGTAGACAGACACGGTCTACTCGCGTCCTAGTTCGAACGGGATACCTTTACACACCTCCAGTTTCCGCAGTAATGGCTCAAGAGTCAGTACATACAGAAGGGGTGAGAGAGGGCACACTTGACGGAATGAGTGCGTGATACTAAACGGTTCCGATAGGTCGCCATTTACTCTGACCACCGAACAGATGCTGCTGTACATTGAAGCTATCCAGCTTCTGGAAACGGGACCGAAACCGGCTACCTTAAGGACATCTGCCAAGTAACGATGGTCGACCCTATCGAAAGCTTTCGAATGATCCAACTTGATAAGAACCCCACAAAAGCCAGGTTTATTCCCTACCCTCTCTATGAAGTGGAGGTTGTCGTGTATATATCTGTTCAGGATCATGAATGTCTGCGCTTCCAAGATCAAACTACGGATGACAAGCACCAGTCTCTTCGCTAACACCTTGGCCTACATTTTAAACTGTACATTCAGCAGAGTTATGGGCCTAACATTATCATTAAGATCCACCTTGTTCGCATTGTTTCTCAGCAGCGTTACCACACCTTAGCTCATAGAACAAGGAATTGTCCCCTTCTGCTGCCAGTTGCAGTAGATTTTTGCCAATAGGTCGCCGAACCATGTAAGCGTAAAGTTCGTAGGGAAGACCATCCAAACCAGGCGATTGCCCTTTGCACAGTCACTTATCACTTCCCGTATCTTAGCCGTTGTTATTGGCCTTTCGCAGCACTCCGCATCTCTACCCGAGAGTCATAGCAGGCCATCAGTGATAATGGTTATTTTCCGGACTACTGTTTTGTTCGTGCTCGTTGCTACTTGTTTTTTTTCTGTGTTGCTACTCGTTTATTTATACAACTTTGGATCTCAACAGACTTGAAGATATATTCTCAACAGACTAAGAAGATATATTCTCAAAACCATGTAATCCAGTACAACCTGTTACATGGTAGGGTCGTCGGTGTCTAAACCGGCATCCCAACCAGGCTAGCCCAGGGAGGAAGGTTGCCAGAAACCCAGCAAGACGCAAAGAAGACCTGTCAAAAGGAAGGATGCATCTAGCATAAGGTCAACGAGAATTTAGCAATATTGCACTGAGACAGAAATAATCGAGATGGTGAATAAGCGCGCTGTAAGACCACTTTGGAGTGATGGACCCTTAGTTCTTGTCAGAACACCTGTCTAGGAGAAGTACTCTCTGACGTAAAACCTGAGGATCGTTTAGTTTCTGGTCGTTCCAACCAATGTGGGGCTACCGGAAAGAATGTTGTTATATCTGAAAAGTAATTGCAGTTCTGTGCACGCTTGCTTTATTCACTGTAATCAACTTCATGCACAGGAACTTCTTAGAGCCACAAACATATGGTTGACCTTTCAGCGCTGGCCGTTGCCATTGCAGCGGTCGAACATTTATGCGCGTCTGCGACGATGAAATATCGCTGCTTCAATAGTTTCGTCGCATGGGAGATGTGGTATAGGCGGGAGCAGTCACGATTCTCCCGTTACCCACACGGCTGCATGCTCTGTTGTCGTGGCTCTCTGAGAAGTACCGTCTGTGTCTAAGAAGTACTCGAGTTGACTTACACCATTCTCAAAACCTAAATGATAGTAGACGTATAAATAGCCTTAGTTCTTCCGCCGTTCACGAAAGGTTAAGGCGGCGAGCATCCTCTAGCGGTGACGATCGGCTGCGGTGTTTTCCACGTTGGCCCACGCGATGTTGATATGCTGAGAACTTCTTGGAATTTTCCTTCGCCAGGTGTTCTTTGGCCGGCCTCTTTTCCGCTTTCCCTCTGATGGTGTCTATCTCATTGCTGTTCTCGCATGCCGATTTGGTGGTAGCCGCAGAATGTGTCCCGCCAAATGAAATCACCCCACTGCCACTATGTCCTGAAGGCACTTAGTTCGCTCACTGTCCAGGACCTCCTCGTTGATGATTCCATCCCGCCAGGTGACCTTCAGAATCTTCCGCTGACACTGTTGGTGAAAAACGTTCAACTTCCTACTGATGTACACTGTCAATTTCCATGTTTCGCTGGCGTACAGAGCAGTGGGAAGCACGATGGTGTTGTACAGACGGATCTTCATGGCACTACTGATGGCGTTAGACGCCAAGATGCGTCGCATTCGCTGGAATACTGATGCGGCTTTCGATCCTGCAGTTCACATCATTTTCCACGTCGCCATCTCTGCTAATGGTGCTGCCCAGGTAAGTGAAGTTGTCAACATCCTACAATTGTTGTTTACCGATGTCAATTGGGGCTGAATGTTGATTGGTGGTGTTGATGTTCAACATTTTAGTCTTATCGCAGCTAATGCGCAGCCCAACCTTGCCTGCGTTTTCCTTCAGCCTCGTTGTCAAGCCTTGTAGTCCTCCACCTGTTTCTGATATTAGGGCAATATCGTTCACAAAGTCCAAGTCACAGAGCCTTCCTATGTCCTTCCATTTCAGCCCTGCGTCAGTTCCGGTGGTCGTTTTCTTCATAACGAAGTCGACTACCAACAGGAAAAAAGGGGCGAGAGGATACAGCCGTGTCTGACACCTGTGATGATGTTGAAATAGTCAGTACTTCTGTCGCCTGTTCTCACGCTGCAGCTGGAACTTGATATACATTCCGGAAGATGTTGACGTACTGCTGCGGGATGCCGTAAGCTAGGGTGATGTTCCACAGGGACTCTCTGTGTACGCTATCGAATGCCTTCTTGAAATCGATAAAGTTGTTTGACAGTGGTTGTTGAAATTCGACGCATAAATAGAACACTTACAAAAAAGAAAACCTAACGAAAATACAAATAAAAAACAACAACAAAAAACGAACAAAAATACAAAGATAATTAAAACATGAAAGATAAAATCATTAAGAACGTAAATCTCGAATATAGACCAAGCACTTGCCAAACAAACAAAATTTATAAATTACAATAAAATAAAAGCCAAGCAAGCAACTTGGCAGACATGCGTAAAAAGAAAGAAAATAAAAATCTCTCAATTTTAAATTAAATCAATAACGATAATATATAAATGTAAATAATAATAAGGGACCAAAAACTACAGAAATATAACAACAAGAAAACCTAGAATATGCAAAGGAGATTTGCTCTCAGCATTTCTGTTCTGTTTGGTTCTTGCTCCATTAAATGCAGTCTTAAACTATATAGAAAGTCGCTACAAGGTTACAGGCATGTAGATAAGTTATATACCAAGTCTGAGACACAATTGGAAAATCTTTTCCAAACTGTAAAACTGTATAGCTGTGACATCAGTATGGAGTTTGGGCTTGACGAATGCACCCGGACCACATTCAAAAAGCTGATCAATTCGGCAAACACTGACAATGAAATCAGCCAAACATTACATGACTTGGGAACAGATGAGTATCAATGAAGGCGAACAGATTCAGCACTCTAGAATGAAAGAACGTTACTCAGCGGAATGTATTCGACGACCTAAGTTTTCCTTAAAAGCGAACTCAACTAGAACCAATTAACACATTGGCAGTCCGGGAAGTAAGCGACAGCTGTTATGTGGTAAATTCGAATCTGCGCGAGATCCAACAACTAAACACAAAAACAAGAAAACTATTAACAAAATTCACACTACATCACACCAAAAACTGACACGCAATATATGCATATCCGTTGCAGAATGATGGAGAAGAAGGCGTTATCGTCTATAAAACCGGTACCGTTGGACCAGACTCTTATCTCTAAAAAACCAAGACACTACGAGAAGTTACTAAACACAACAAAAACAAAAGAGTTACACTCAATATACAAGGAAGTATATTGGCAGACATATTTGGCAGAAATAGATACTCATGAATTTTTCAAAAACTACAAAGTCACTTAGCACACATGTACTGCACAAAGAACAGATACTATAAAAAGTGTTATATAATTTTTTAAAAACTAATTAAAATAGAGAGCAATCGGGAAAATGAATATACAGCATGGTAATTGAAACCCATCCACGGACAATTTACAAAACGACTAAATAATCCAGATTGTGGCAAACATCAGTGTCACACCTATGTCCATGTATCTACAATGAACAAAGAGTAAGAAACATAATGTTATAATGATAGCTTAGTAGATAGATACATAGATAGCTAGTAGATAGTTACATAGATAAATACATCGGTAGATAGATAGATAGAAAAGTAGGTAGGTAGATAGACAGATAGATAAGCAATACACATACTTCGAGAATTTCTGATTATTTCTTTAAAGCAATTTGAATATAACAGGAAAATAAATTTCCAGATTTTTTAAATTTTCTTGTAACTAACTTAGATCCTGCACATTTATAACGCTTTCGTAGACCAACCCTTTATTCCTTAGATTCTTCTTTAAGTCAACTAAGATACACTTATATATTGAAATATTTATATCTATTCTATACGATTCGGTAGACAAACAAATATGGATAACCGAACCACCGAAAAGAAGGGCACTAGAAGTATAGCGGCTTGTGTCAACTTAAAACAGAGCAATAGAGGAGAAAAAGTTCGTGAGACGACTCTCAGATATATAATGTTACACACATAGCTAGTAGAGAGATAAATACATCGGTATATAGATGCCTAGGGAGATGGATGGATGAATGGATGGCTAGATAGATGGATGAATGGAAGGATAGCTAGCTAGCTGGATGGATGGATGGATGGATGGATGGATGGATGGATGGATGGATGGATGGATGGATGGATGGGTAGGTAGGTAGGTAGATAGATGGTCGGTGCTCAAGCCTGGCTACCGTCCAATGACGGAAACCAGTAAAAGAGTGACCATGGAGTTACGAGCTCTATCCCACTGCGTGGTACCTTTGGCAAGGGTCTTCTACTATAGCCTCGTGTGCGTGTTTGTCCCCACGTAGCCTTCATTGTCGTCATCGCTTAAACAACCGGCGCCGTTTGCTTAAGTCCCGCGTAAACAATACGCCCAGCAGTTTAGCGGTTCGACGCATGTAGATGATTGGAAAATACTACTCTACTTGAAAATAAAGTAAGGCGTCAGGATGGTCATCCGACCGTAGAATACTGCCTCCACGGAATAGCGGACGATGATTGACCCCATATGTAGATAAATATGTTGTTTTGGGGGAGAGGAAGGGTTATGGATTAGTCAGAGGAGTAAGTGCAACGCCTATGATCTTTTTCATGGCCTCTGATACTAGTGAGAGAAAGGGTGAAGGGGAGAAAGTTATCCTTAGACAGGAAACCTAGCCCGAATGCTTGTACCAGAGTTGGCTTCACTAAAGGTACCCATGAGCTAGTTGTTACTGTTAAAACAGGCGAAGGATAAAGTCTACCAGTTAAAAAAAACAGGGAAGCTTGCTCCGATGGTTTCCCCACACAGTTTCCGTCTACAAAATCTCACTCACAAGGATTTGGTCGACGCGGAGCTATAGTAGAAGCAGTGGCATAGCAACGGTTCTCAACGCCTGATGGGCAAAGATACATTTAGCGCATCCATCTTAGTTTATAGACATGATAGGCCCGACAAAATTTTGCGGGTCGGGGGAAGGAGAGGACTGCCTGCACTCACATACTCCTTCTACACCTCTGGTGGTAGACACTTTCCCAAAGTCCAGCGCAGTGGAAACCGCATGGTTGCGATGTGAAAGGTTTAACAACGCAGCCATACCTGACACAGACACACACATAAGGTACGTGGTTCGATCAATAATCTCTAAGGCTCGATAAGAAAAAATGAAATAATAATGTTCAAACAAACTTTATTTTAAACAACACTCAATACTAGTACAGAAACATGTTACAAATTATTTTTCAATGTATCCGCCTTTATTTGCTACAAGCTTCTATACGTACATACATACATACATACATGTATGTATATATATATATTGTGTGTGTGTGTGTGTGTGTGTTTGCGTGCGTGTGTGTGCGTGTGTGTGTGCGTGTGTGCGTGTGTGCGTGCGTGTGTGTGTGTGTGTGCGTGCGTGCGTGCGTGCGTGTGCGTGCATGTATGTGCGTGTGTGTGTTTCGGAGTTGTACTTGTCTGACAAGTAACTTGATCTGAGATAGTGTGTTGAAACTGAAATAATGTACTAATTTGAAGTTAGTTTATTAGTTATCCTATTTTTGATTCCCTCAGGTCAAAATTATGTCAGTAAATTACAAATTAACAATTCTCAACAACGAGATAAACGACGTCTTTGACTTGCAGGAATATAGGAAACGGAAAGTCTGACATTATTTGTTAATTATTCGTTGGTTTTGTGAGTGACTAGTTCTTAGCCTTTATCCAGTGTATCAACCTGGTAGAACCCATTCCTCTGCAATGTATATCCCACATGAATGTGTTGAGAATGACACAGTTCAGCTAATGTAATACTAGATACCAAAAGAAGACGGGATGGTTATAAGCTGGAATACCTTTGGTCATAGATATGTTCGTTCAGAGTTGACCTCAAGCTAAACCACAAATGCTGCCGTTGGTTAGATCGCTAAATAGATCCTACCCTGCTGCACCTAGCTTCTAGCTTTTCAGCTCGGCAGACTGAGACGCTTGAGAGTTAAATGTCTTGGCGAGAGACATAACGCAGTGTAAATGGTAGGTTACGACCTGCAAACCTTTCAGCCGTTTGTTCTGTACCATATCCGATTAGTCATCAGCGCTAATCATTTACTGATGTTCATCATCATCATCATCATCATCATCATCATCATCATCATCATCATCATCACATCATCATCACATCATCATCATCATCATCATCATCATCATCATCATCATCATCATCATCATCATCATCATCATCA
>JAOPJM010178503.1:0-13035 GCA_027124095.1 Muusoctopus leioderma
GTGGTGACTCCATTCACAATCGACGCGGGCCGAAATCACCCGTCCAACCCATGCCAGCATGGAAAACGGATGTAAAATGATGATGATGATATATTAGGTTGTTGCATAATTTCTGTCGTATAAAATTCAATAATTAAGTATAATTAAATATAATAATTCATTGTACATTGAAGATAAGCACATGAAATATGACAGAAATTCTGCAACAACCTAGTGTGTGTGTGTGCATGTGTGTGTCTATGTGTATTTATATATATGTGTGTGTGTGTATATATATACACACACACACACATACACTCTCACACACCCACTCACACACACACACTCCACTTTCTTTCTCATTTCAATTCTGTTTTTGTTTTTTTACATTATGACAGGTAATGAAAAGTGTTTTAACATTTGCTGAGATGGGAGACTTTCACCAATATAAATTAGATCAACTGGAAAAGGCACATGCAGACATGGATGATATTGAAATGAAATTAAAGAAGTAAGTCTTACTTCACCTCTTCCAATTTCAAAGTAAAGCCACTGAGGTGTTTCAGCCAAAGACAGAACACAGTATTGTTGCCGTCATATAATAAAAGTTCAGACCGTCAACTTCTCTGGCAGAGCAAATGTAAAAAAAGATGTAAAAATATTGACAAAAGAAAAAAAAAGAGGGAGCATAAACAGAATTCCATTTCTTGTTTTTTCATAATTCTCCTATCTCTAACTTTTGTCTATAAAGTTGCAGTTTTGCCTAGTCAATAGGGAAGCAGGTTGCTGGCCAAAAACTTTGATGTTTTATATCCCGTCATCAGTATTGTATTGTGTCCAGTGGCGTGTCATGAAAAAAATGCAAGGTAAGCAAATGACTCTGATACTGGGGTAAGCAAATGACACATCCTGCAAGTTTTAGAAGTAGGTATAAATTCAATGAGATAAAAAAAAAAATATGCCAAACTTTCTAGTGCTGGTGTCATGATAAGTTGCACCTAGTAAACTCTGTAAAGTGATTGGTGTTAAGAAGGGAATCCACCAACTATAGAAACCAAGCCAAGGAGAGTGGTAACTTCAAATAAGAATGAACTTGGACTGAAATCACCTGTCCAACCCATACCGCTACAGAAAGCAGATGTAAAACGATGATGATGATGATGATGATGATAACTAAATGAAGATATTTTAATTTGGAAGGGTATAATTTTTATAGGATAAACAATACTTACTTTGCTTCTAAGGAATACATGCCACTAATAATTGTTTCCATGGCCAAGACACTTAACTCTTGCTGGCTCAATTCACCAAGCTGTAAACTAAGTTTCATTAAACAGCACTAAGATACTGTAACTACACATATCAAGGAATTAGTCATGCAACACTTATACCATCTTTATGTATACATAGCACACATCTAAACTCCAAAACTTGCTACAAGTCCTAGGCTCCACGATTGCAAATGATCTTTCATGGTGATCCAACAGATATAACAAAACTGTATCACAAAGACTAGGTCAGAAAATACTTCAGTCCTGATCAGTTGCTGATCCTCTACAATGCATAAATGTGACCCACATTATAGCATTATTCATATATTTGGTATGGTGCAACTACTGCACACACAATCAATCTAGACCATGTTCAAAAGACAGCCATCTAGCTGATTGGCAGACTTACATACCAACACATTACCAACCACTGGCTACTACAATAGCTCATGCTCTCAGTTTAAAAGCCCAAATTAGCAAGCTATAAATCACCTTTTCCCAATTCTACCTGATACACTTGTATCTCCTCCTTTGCTCACCCTTAATTTATTTCAATCTCAAAAATACCAACATTAGTGGATTTGATATGACAAAATGATCAGAAATCACAAAGGGCATTTTTGATTATCCCCTGTTTCTGCAGTTATTTAGCAGCTAAATTACAAATCATCAGTATTTGGATTGGGTACATTTCTATCTAGAGTTGCATTTAACTTTGCAATTATCTATGTATGCATAATGCAAACAACATTGACAAAATTCATACACACTTGCAATCATTTTCAAAAATTATTCCTAATAAAATAGACATCCCTAAAGTTTTCAATAAATTTATAGATAATAAAAACCATCAATATAGCACAATAAACATACCATTTCACTTCAAAACAGAAACTATCAATTCCTACTCATCTATTGAATCATGTGATACCTCTTATCTCTGTACTCATCAGTCATTTATGTGGCATTCATTCACAAATAGATTATAGATCCTGTCTTGTGTAAATCACTACCTTGTAAATAAGTGTTTTTCTCATTTTTTTTATCAATTACTAATTTGTTTTTGCTGTTGTTGTTTTGTTGTTTCAGTTATGCCTTGCCACCAGTTTTGGACTTTTGTCACAGATCCTCAACCATAAATATTTTATTCTCTGCTTTGTCTATTTTATACATTGTAATTTGATGTAATTTTGTGGTTGAAATGGATGAAATTGAATTGAAAAATTGAAAAAACTGAAAAATTAAAATTGAAAACTTAGTATCTATATTCCTGTCTATGTATAGTGAAGTGAGTAGGATTAATGGTCCAGTCCCAGAGATACAAGACAACTGCAGTGAGCTTTGAACTCATCACCTTAGGACCCATAGTTTGATAACTTATTAATTTGAATAATAGAAATCCATCTCAATAATTTAGGATAGCAATGCTTGGTATATCAATAAATTTCCTCTGTTTCCAACAAATAGCCAATGATTTATTGAAGAAGTGAAATGCCTCAATTTATTGCAAAATTGTACGCTTAATTATCTAATTCTAAATTGCTTACTGGGAATATTACTCAAGAAAGATCCCTTGACACCATGAAACTGGAGCTAAGCAAATTGGCAAAGTCATTAGAGCGTCGGATATAATGCCTTATGGAATTCATTCCGTCTCACTACATTCTGCCAACTTTGCCTTTCATCTTTTCAGGGTAGACAAATAAAGTACTAGTCTAGGGCTGTGGACTGGCAGAATTGTTATATCGTTGGATGGGATGCCTTGTGATATTTGTTCCAGCCCTTTGCATTCTGAGTTCAAATTCTGCTGTGGCCTGGTTTCACACCACCATCTGGCCCTTGGGTGCCTTTAGTGGAGTCCACTCTGTTGCAAGTTTTCGGGTGAGGTCTCTGATCTGAGGATACCTTCTTCTCTCCCTCCCACCAGTCTTGGAGGTACTGAAAAAGGTGATGGGCACTGCCCTTCCACCTGACTAAGCAATAAAAAAAAAACCCCACTCTTTTTAAATGCCCGTTGTTTTCAATTTTAGCATTAGTTTGATGACTATAGAGTGGTTCAAATATTGTCTAATTTGAATTCACTTGCTTTCATTGTAGACTGAAGAGAGACAAACAACAGTTCCACATTGACATTGATGTACAGCTTTTGATAAAACAGGGACAAGTGGAATTGGAACATGATGCCCTCATCCATGATTACCAAGTGGCCGTCCTTATCCACCGTAGCATTATTAATACCAAAATTAAGGTATTTATTTTAATTGCAAAATTAAGGTATTTATTTTAATTGCATGATTGTGTGATGATGTATTTATGAATGTTTTGTGTATGTATGAATGTTTGCATGTGTTTCTTTGTGTTTATATCACAGTGTGTATGTGTATGTATATCATGAGATTTTTTTCTTTTGTCACTTTTGTTTTTAAATAGGAAAGTTTATAGACAAAAAAGGAGTTATCTTAGTTTGCTATGAAGAGAGAAAATATCTAAGGTTTTAAGAGGAGTCCATCTTTGGAGAAAAATGAATTGAATTTTGTCAACTCAACCACCACTAGTTTTATGATTATATATATAAGACTATAGAAAGTTGAATTGACTCAGACATTCTAGCCGTGACCATCCTATCTTTTTAGGAGTATCTAGAACTACATTAGCTAATGTGCCAATCCTTTATTAAGATATTAGGGTATGATTTGGAGGAGATTTTGCTGCTATTTTATAGCAGGTTGAGTGACCATACAGAGGCTCCTCTCAGCTAGATTTTAATTCAAAATCATTCGGCATCCAATTAGATACTATAAAACATCTAATTCACCTCTTAAGAATATAAAATCTCTACTTCTTGACCAGCATGTTTTCATTCTGCCACTGTGACTGCACCAAACTTTAAGCATGACACTGAAGTCTTTCACTCCCAGCATACCTAACTGATTAAGGGAGCACCATCAAAATTAGTAAAGTGCCAATTACTCTGCTTAATTGAGGACTGGTTTGTTAACTAGCATTAACAAGTTAACATCCCACCACCACCACCACCACCACCACCATCAGGATCACTTTTCTACCATTTATACATTATACAGACATAATTTCAGTTGAAAATAGAAACTATTGAAACTGTGCTATAGGATCTACAGCTATCACTGTCAAGAATAACTTAACATATTATTCATGTGCAAAACCACCAAACTACACTTCAATTTCCAGTTAGTTTAGTGCTTGACTACTGAGGTACATCTGAGGATACTACACTGTATATAGGCCATTAAATTAACTAATATTTGGTATATGCAAGTATTCTTAAACATACTTAATAATTATTGCTAAGACAGTTTTCCCTTTTAGCCCATTGAAAAAAGAGACTCTAAGTTCAATAGCCATAGTAAAGTTATTTTAAACCTTTCTGGGATCTCATTAGTGATGGCATAGCTAATGTCATTATTACATAGCCATGGACATTCTGATACTTGTGTAAAGTTGGCAAAAAGACCCACATAAAAATTTCAGATGTCACCTCACAGTATATGGCCTATTAAATTAAATATGATGTATGTAAAAATATTAAAAAAGTATTTTAAACATGACTGCTTTCTCACAATGAAAATGAAATATGTTTAAAACTGGTTACATATATCGGATTAAATTTTGATTTAATACAAATACTGGATTGCTCTCTCTCTTTTTCTTCCTTGCAAGAAGAATGAATTAGAGGAGAGAACAGGGCCATCACTAAAACAACAGTGCAGCACCAGTGAGAGGGTATGAACTTACAATATTTTATCTACTTGGCCATTATAGTGGCTCAGTGGAATAGTCACATGTAATGACCATTACATGATAGAACTTGAAGTGGTGGTCTTGAAAAGAATACTTACAGTTGGGTGGACTAAGGCAAAGAGGGTTTAGTGTCTTGACCATGGATACAGTGTAGCAATGTTGGTGACATGAATTAAACCATAGCCCCACCAGTCAATATTTAATCAACAGTAAACCTATGAACAACAGATCAAACTAAGAAACAGAACAGACCAGACAATAGGACTAATTACTCTATTATACTTTGGTAATTTCAGGAACTTGGGGAACAGAAAATTGCCAGTATGGTTGAAAGCAAAAATTTCAAAAAACAAATATTTCATAAAGAATGGTAAGTGATTCTATAGAATATATATTTAAAGGGGGGCTAAAAAAACATGTTGGTAAACTGAGACAGGTGGTTGGAATGATTAGTGTTTTGGACACTTTCATCATGAGTTCAAATCAGCTGTGTCCTACTATGATGATTTCTAACATTGGCAAATAGCCAAAAATCTATAGGAAACGAGTATTGCAAATTGAACTGACCTAAGTACATGACAACTACTGTACTTATTTTATTGACTCCAGAAAAATGATAAGCCAAATTGACCCCAGTTAGATTTAAATTTTGAACTCAGAGAGAAAGAAAACTAAATGCTATAAAACATTTCATTCAGTGCTTTACCATTTTTGTCTGAAGTGCCATCCATTGCTCTAATAAAGATTTCTTTTGACTTAGACAAGTGTTTGTTTTATTAACTCCAGAGCAATGAAATGAAGGTTGATCCCAGAGTGCAGAGGGATGGGACTGTATCATTTAGATAGAGAGTCAGACTCTCTATCATTTTTGCAAGTCCACCATCTTATCTGGTCCTGTAATAATGATCTCTTCCATAGTGGCAAGTACTAAAGGGCAAGAAGTAAACTCAGTGAGCCAAGTCTGTGAGGTAATATTGATTCCCAGCTGAAACCATATCACTTCACCTACCACTGCAAATGCTCTTGGTTAAGCATGCACATCACAACTTTCAGTCAACCCCCCCTCATAATATAAAGGGACTTTGTGCCAATTAAAAAAAGTTAATGACAAGGGTAACAATTATAATGATGATAATGTTAATGACATGGGTAACAATTATAATGATGATAATAACCTTAATGACAAGTGTAACAATTATAATAATGATAATGTTAATGACATGGGTAACAATTATAATGACGATGATAATGTTAATGACAAGGGGAAGGAACAATTATAATGATGATGATGATGGAGACGATGACAATGAGAAGATAAGGACGATTGTAGATTTTTTTTTTGTAGCTGTTTTTCCCAACATCCTCATCCTTATAGAGGTGTGGGAATTGTATTTATATTTCAAGTAGGCTGACTGGGACATTTTGATATATATAGCATAGCTAACAGTACACTAACAGGTCTAAGGGTATAGTACAGGTTCACTAGCAAAGTATCGCAGCTGGGTTCAGTCATAATTACAGTGAAAGTGGACAAGTTGAACTCATGATTTATTATGGTGAGTTGCAAATCAGCAAAGAGTTTGTGGCTGAGAGTAGTCATTGATGTTGTGGCTATTTTGATGTATGTGTGTGTTTCATATTTTTTCTGGATTGAATGAGAGGGACAGAGACTTTAAGAGATACTGAAGCAATGTTCAGGTATGTTGTTCATGTTTCTCGGTGTGAAGTTAGCAGGGTGATTGGACATATAGTTGCAGTATGTTTAAAAATAGAAAATGAAGATTTTCTTGCAAATAGTCAAATAGCAGATTATAAGTTGGGTTTTAACTCTTTGGGGTTCAAGTCATACCAGAGCACTGACAAAGAATTAAAAAAGAAAAGAAGAAATTTATCAAAACACTAGACTTGTTTAAAGGATGGAAATGAAAATGTACTGTAATCGTCTATGGATTGTTGGGTCACTACTAAAAGCTTCATCTGTATTTAGTGTCTGAAGGGCAAGTCATCCTGGTAAAGCCATTCCCTTACTTGGCTATCATTTATAGCAAGAAATCACATGTATGATGAGTAAGAAAAGTAAAATAAGGGCTAAACTAGAAATCAAATCTGTGTTACAGACATGACTGGACAGCTTTGTTTTAATCTATGGTCCTCACATGTTGAAAGAATATCCATATTAGTATAAGTGGATTGGAACAGACAGGTAGCCCTAAATTACTGAAGCTTGAAGATTCCAGTGTTTAGCATCACAGTTTGGTGTTTATAGTTGCTAATCACTATTATTTCAGGGAACACAGAAAAATGATGATGATGATGGAAGATCTAAAGCAAAAGATGAATATAGTAAAATTCATGAAGGTAACTCGTGAAGAGCAGAAGGTAAGTTCAATAAGATAATTATTTACTTTAAAAAATATGTCCAAGGTTTGTTTCTACAATTCCTTGTAGCAGTTGTATCTACTCATTTAATAATGTTTGTTTCTGAACTTCTCTCTCTTTGAATATCATTTTTGGTGAAAATAGCCATAGCCTTAGCTAAAAAACTGGAAAATTTCAGATAAATATTTAGTTTTTAACATTCATGGTGGTTCTGCATCTTCACTCTCATCATCTTCATCTTCTTCAGCATGGTGCTGTTCCATCTCCATGAGGTCTTCATTAGATATTTCTTCTTCATGTGATTCAAGTAACTCCACTAGATTTTCATTTATTTCATTAAATCCCCTCATGAACATTTTGTATTGGCTCCTCAGAATCCAGGAAGTCTGCAATACAGAAGTTTAAATCCCACCATGGCATACTTGGGTGGTAGACTTAATGAATCTCTGTAACATTTCTAATGTTACACTTTTCTTTGTTTTTGTGCCCACGGACAGTAGTGGTGCACAGTGCACATTTAGCCATCATTGCAGCAGGGATAAATCAAGGAACAAATATTTGCAAAGCAAGAATTTTATGGAGCTCCCCCTACAACCACTATGTTAAAAAACAAACCATAACAAAAATTGGTTTTTAATCTGGCAGGTTTCGTAGTAGTTTACCGCTCAGCCACTTTGTTTAAATTTGTACACTTACCTTCTCTACATTTATTTATTTATTTGTCCCAATTATAATTTTCATTTAATACCATGTCTAAAAGGCCAGCAAAAAGACAACTTGTTCATAGAAAACTGAAAGGAAACATTTTGCACTGAGTACATCGAAGAAAGTAGAGTTACTTATGAGAATTTTAAGTGGATTAATGAAGATCAAACAGACATTGCTTTAGAAGTGTAGTAAAATCTCTGTTAAATACTATTTTGTTCTTTACTTTACCTTATTTAATATATATTTTAAATATTGTCGTACCTTAAAGGAATAACAACGCCATGACGTAGATGTTAGACATACAAAGATTTTATCTGAGGTGGCGATTGTTAAATAAAAGAAGTTGATTGATTAGTACCTTTATTCATCATTGTTTGTGTTTTTATTTTTATTTTACTGCCTTGTAAAACATAACAGTTTACAAAAGAAGAAAAGAAAATAAGATTAAACAAAAATAGTTTTATTCTATTTTTCATCGACATTATAACAAAATGACCATTAAAGGAAAGGACATTATACGTATATATATATATATATATATATACGTCAAAAGTTAACAAGCTGGAGAAAAAGTACTCAATACCGTGGTAGAGTGTGGTAATATTTATTTATTAATCCAGTTCCAGTTTCTCTACGACTCCGGTGTTTCTCCAAACGTGACCAAACACGCTGGTTCCTTCAGGTAAAATATATTTGTGTATGTGTGCATATGTATGTATGTATGTATGTATGCATGTATTATGTATGGATGTGTGTAGAGAGGCATTTCGATCGGCCTATCGTAGTAATCCACAATATAAAAGAGAATTCAGTGTTACAATTGGAACAGGGACATTCGAGTTATTGTTTCAGCTATCGTCTGTATGTATGAGTATATATATATATATATATATATATATATATACATACAAATATATATATACGTGTATATATATTTATATATTAATCCTGTATGATTTGACTGCTGGGACTTCAAGTGTTGCCTTAGCAGCTTGACTGGTTGAAGAAGCCGCTAACTCAAAACTTGAACTCCCAGTCAAATCATACATAATTAATAAATTTGGCTGTACTAATATATAGACTCCCACCATCAGTAAATATGTTATTGTTGTCTATAACATTTATAAACAACACTCAATACTATATTTACATATATATGTATATGTGTCTGTATGTGTGTATGTGTATGTGTGTGAGTGTATTCGTAAATATATATGCATTCATCTACGTAAATATATATGCATTCATCTACGTAAATATATATGCATTCATCTACGTAAATATATATGCATTCATCACGTATGTTTATGTATAAGACATTGTTTATTAACGCATATTTTTAAACTAAAGAATTCAAATGAGAAATATATGCGCGTACATATACATTTCGATGATAATCATCTTTATTGCATTCGTCTAGACATCCATCTGGTTACTCTCTCTCTCACATTCCCTTCATTGATAATATAACAGCAGTCTATACGCTAGAACAACCATATGGCATGTAACATTCATATTAGCACCTCTTTCAGATGTTTTCCATAAATGATTTGTGGCAGCTTCTCTATATTCCTGTATTTCTCTGGGAGATGACTCATTGTTAATGTTCGTTGCTTATCATTATTGTGTTTGCTTGTATTGAAAATGTACTAAGGAATGTTCTTTTTTAACACGACCAAAACATCCCCTGCCTGGTAAAGACGCAATTTCTCGTCCTTCACTATTCTACGTCTAGGTAGCCTACATGGCTTTTATAGAACCCAAAGTATACAATTGCTTATCTAGGATGAAGAATGTGCCACCGTGATTTCTTCTACCTCTTCGATGTAGAATTCCAATATCTCCCTCCATATGCAACTTAAAGTGCAACATAAACGTAATAATTAATAAGGTGAAGCATGTTTTAATTCCTAACATTTTAATCACAGATCCACGAATACTGAACGACGGGTTGTAAATGATAAAAAAGAACATGTGTATTTTATTCCTTCGCACTATATATATGCTCAGATCGGATCGGGCGAAGCTATAATGAAAGGCGTTCCAGCGATGACCATCCGCACTATCATTTGTGTTTCCTTCTACTTGCATCAACTTAAAGAAGTTCAAGCTGAACGTCTACAGTATCAAACTCAGCAGTGATGTAGGGCCTGCAAAGATCATTGGCACCGCACGTCTTCCTGTGGCTACTGATTACAAACTCTGGACAGTCAAATGTCGAAGAATATATTCAAGTTGTTATACATTCGGAACGCAAGTGGCGCCGTTTTCTCGCACTTGGCTTCACATACGTTCTCAGAGCTAATAAAGCAGAAACATAATCGCCCATTTTTACATATGAAGACGTCGTTTCACGAACTAAATGATTTCACGATTAAATTCATTCATTTACTTCTTCAAATAAACAACGGATTGCATTTAGTTGAAACGTTTATATATTTAATCCATAATCATCTATCATCTATGGTCATGATATGTATATAGGAACATTTTGAGAACCCGAAGTTGTAAAAATAGTGAGAGTTTTTATAGATACATTTATATAGACATAGGCATTATTGTGTGGTTAAGGAGTTCGCTTCGCACCCACGTGGTTTCGGGTTCAGTCCCACTGCGTTGCACCTAAAGCAAGTGTCTTCTACTATAGCCTCGGGCAGAAGCTCGTCGTATATGTATGTGTGTGTGTCTGTGTGTTTGTGTTTGTTTATGCCCCGGCTAGCGGTTCGGCAATAGAGACCGATAAAATAAGTATCAGACTAAAAAATAAGTACAGGGGTCGATCTGATCAACTAAATCAACCCTCCAAGGCTGTGCCCCAGTATGGCCGCAGTCAAATGACTGAAACAAGTAAAAGAATAAAAGAATGAAAGAAGACTACACATAAAATAATTCCTACCTTCGGCACACAAAAAATATTCTAGAGCTGGAGTATATATATCTCGATTTAATCGAATATTATAAGAATTGATGGTTACAGCGTGGAAGGCTCTAATACCAGCCTCCCACGCTGTAACCACTTTAGTTTCAACACGCGATCTCAGATCAAATCACTTGCCAGACAAGTACAACTCCGAAATTACAAGAATTAACCTCAAGTATAAGGATATATAAATTACACCAAGCGGGAGTTAAACGCAGAATATAAAAGAATCGGAACTAAAGATCGCAAGGCATTTTGCCCGGTGCTGTAGCGATTCAACAATCCATCTCCTACCGAAATAACACGATATATTTTCTTTTCTTATATGTCTTATATATCTATTTCAAGAAGTACAGAGGACTGGTGTTCTATTGTATGTTTCGAAACCTTAATACACTCAGTATTACGGAAGCTAGAATGCCTGCTGTTGTCCATTCTCTTACAACAAAATATGACCTAGTTCCAAAGTGGGAAATCAATATTCTGGGATATTTCATTTGGCATATCTTTTCTACCTAAATATATTAAAACATTGAAATATTATTACACAAGTATAACGGTAACTCATTCAAATGTATATTAGTAGCATTGTTAGCTTTCAGATTTGAAGCTTTGAGAATGTTTGGGATATATATATATATATATATATTTTTTTATTGATTCGTATAACGGAACTACTGGCTAGTTTCACAGCACAGGGGTAGACCCCACACCATTCATCAAGGCTCCATATCTACGAATAAATATTCAACGGAGAAAGGAAAACCACACGAGATAAAAACGTGAATAGAAGTTTTGAAAACTGAAACAAAAACAAACAAACGGGAAACAAATTTGAAAGAAGGGAGATGGAGGGATAGAGGGGGTAAGGGGTGGTTGAGAGGGAGGGAGTCGTATCAAGACAAAGCTGGACGGTGCAACGCCAAGAGAGAAGAGGGAAGGGAGGTTGTAAAATACAGCCGAGGTGAGAAGCATAGACAAAATTAGTTTTACAGGGATGAATACGAAAAATATAACAGCTGATTATAGGAGGGGAGAGGGGTTGTAAGAAGGCAACATACAGAAAATATAACAGTTGGTTACAGGAGGGAAGAGAGGTTGTAAGGAGGCAAAAAGAAGGGGGGGGGTTATAAGATGCAGACGGGGTAGGGCAGGGTAAGATGAACAGACAAATTTAACTTAGTGATAATATTGGACTGACGAAATACAAAATTTTCAGTTTTAACATCAACAAATATATTTCTAGTTTCGTGTATGTATTAAAATACTAGAGTCTTGTCTCAACAAATCCTCAATTTACATGTCTGATAATGACAAAATACAATGTACGTATATATATTATGAACTACAATGTTAAAATGTTAAATGAATGGAATATGAATATAATACGATGTTTGCATAATGTTTTGAGTTCTGACACAGCGCAATATTTATCCACAAACCAATTGTTTACGGTACTCAGAAATACATGATATCCGTTTATATACGTTAAGGCGGTATCCCTAATAGATAACAGTACTCCAAAATACATGGATGTATGCGTGATGTGATGGGGAAACCCATACGAAAAACGTACTGAAAATAATATAGTTTTACAGGGTCAATCTTCCCTGTACGCTTGTATTTTAAATTTTCTAGGGTAATGTTTGTGTCTCAAAAAACAATATTAAGAACAGCAATCACAAGGTGGCAATGTTAAATGGAGTATGAATTATGGATATAATACTGTGTTTGCATAATGACATTAATATTCTTATCCACAAACCAATTGTTTACGGTACTCAGAAATACGTTTGTTTACGTTTGTATACATGTAAGGCGATGTTCTTAATAGTACTTAATAGTACCTCAAAATACAGTGTATGCGTGGTGTGATGAGGAAATTCATACGGAAAAGGTGAGGGTAATATAGTTTTACAGGGTTAATCTTTCCTTGAACGCTTGTATTTTGAATTTTCTAGCGTGCAAGCAGGGGGAGAAGATCTCCTCCCGAGTGTTCAG
>JAOPJM010178603.1:0-13035 GCA_027124095.1 Muusoctopus leioderma
TATATATATACATATATATATGTACTTTACTTGGTTTAGAGTAAGACATCCGGTACCTTAGGTTTGATGCTAGCTGCACAGGCTAAGTGCATATGGGCTAACATTTATTCAACTCGTTCTTAATGTTGAAGCTAAACCTGGGAATTAGCGCTCGCAAGTCAAGAATGAGAACATATGTGACCAATTACAGGGAGAAATTCTGTATAAGTCAGTAATTCCATTCAGACTTGGGGAGATAACTCCTTAAATGACGAAATATCAATATGAGCTAAGTTTCTTTGTTGCAAGGATTTAAAGTCTGTCGTACAGGTTTGTATATATTAATGCTTAGGTTAATTCTCCTTAGTCTGTAATATGTAAAGGCGAACACACATGAATTAAACAGTCCCACAAACACAGTTGTTTGCTGAGAATGATATGAGAATACTCCAGATGTTGAGAGTGACCTCAAAACCACGAATTACTTGCAACCCTGTAACGACGTGGTGTCTATTAACCGGACTTATATGTATTGATTATTGCTTATATATATGTATACATATATATATATATATATATATATATATATTTACATACGTATACATACGGACTAACGTTACGCGCAGGGAACATTAGGTATGAGGAAATAATGAAATATATACACACACTCACACAAACACGCACACATACACACACTCACACACACACACACTATATATGTATATATGTATATATATATATATATATATATATATTCATATATATATATATATATGTACATATATATACACTTAAAGGTTTCGAGATAGTAAGGAGTATATTGGAATTAGCTTTGCACCGATAACACGAAGTCGTTTAATAAGCATAGATCAAACTCAAATATTCAATTAGCGACATCATCTGAATGTTGAAATGTGATGGATGGCATGTTTCATGATACGTGAATGATATAAGTTTTAAGTTTTCCTTAGTGAATTGTCTGTGTAAGATTTCTTTTAACTTCTCGACCTGAAATATCCATCGGAAGCATTATAAGTAATGATGTTCTATTACTAAATACATTAAGTGTATACATTCAACAACATTTCTTAAATTGATATTCATTAGACTACCCCTTGCTTCAAAATGTTGAACGTGACTAGCTGTAAATTTTCATAAGTTGTGTCTGTGTTTGCATAATAAAAAGATAATCGATTATGTTCAGAAGGTACAAGTCAGCAAATTTAAAAAAAAAAAAAAATGTTTCCCGATTGGTATAGGTTGTAATTAGCTTGGTGCAGATTCAAAACTCTCTTACAACAATCTAGGGTGAGCTCCACGGGATCTCTACACTTCGTAGAAATCGTGCGCAGATTCTCACTCAAATCACACCATTCCTATTTAGAGGAAGGAAATGCGAATTGTTGGCAAATGCCAATATCTGTAGATCGTTGAATACAAGAATTTGCTCTATTAGCTATATCTCTTTATATTCTGAGTTCAAATATCGCCTGCTTCGTCTATGCCTTTGAACTCTCTGGGGCCGATAACATAAATACCATTCTACAAGTACTGTTGCCGGTGTCACCGATTGTAATCGTGAAGGCCGTGCCCCAGCATAACTGCATGCTAAAACTTGCGAAATTATTTGAAGATCTAGTCATAGATACACTTTGACAGGAAGAACAGACTGAACGATCACGGTTGAAATGCCAGCTGAAGAACAACAGCACCGTATTGTTGCCATGATTTCTTACACCTTACAGGGTGTTGGCTTTCAGCATTGTAGAACCTTATGACCAGCCGGGACTCCACTCAATCTGCTCCCTAAGACTTGTTGTGGAAAGCCGTAACCACACTGCATCCATTTTGTTTGCAAAATGTCCACAGCGAATACTGCATCGCAAAGGCTTGGTTTCCTATCCGGAGTCAGCCAAAAAATAATCCAGTCCTGAAAGCCTGTTATTTTCACCAAGACTACAAGTATACTCCATATTAGATTACTATTCAAGCGTCTGGAACAGCGAAGCTGCAAAACATTATAGACACGCATCTTTTTGAGAAGATTTAACAGTTCGACATGCTAGTCAACTTATGTATTTATTGTAGAAGATGAATCAACCTCTGGATATTAAATATAAATTATTACAAATAGGAAGAATAAGAATAATATGGAACAACAGATTATTTTATAATGGTTAGAAGCTTTAGCGTATAAATTGAAATAATTATATTTCAATAACATCATAATGCTTAAATTGAATTGGAAATATACGTTTCAGGCAGGTAAATAAAGAAGCACAGATAGGTTTATCCGTATTTTGATCTGTCTAACGTGTTTCTGATAATCATTCAATGTATATGAAGTGCATTTATTAAAACGATAAATTAGGATCCCTTAATACGGCCTATCGAACGGAAAGTAGATTGTCAATGCATCTGGTAAACAAAATATGAATGACGAGCCAAAGAGGAAGCCTCCATGTAGTCGCACGATCTGCTAGAAAGAGGAGCCAGATTTGGCTCAAATGTTACACTACCATAATCGGACAATGTAGTCGCTCTTTACACAATGCCAGAAATATAGGATGGGAAGGTCACAACTGGAATGACTTTTTATCATGTGTCTGCTCGATCAGTGTTAAGTAGGGAATAACAACAATAGCTATTTATATAATACACCAGTGTGCCTGACACCAGGAGGAACATAACAAAAAATAATGTGAGAGTAAAACAGTAGAGTCCGAGGCACATAATGATAACCTGCGTCGGTGAAATATGTTTTATGCAATGAGTAAGAAGAAACGTCTCATGAACGTTTTGGAGGCCTTCCTTTCTTCGGGGGTAGAACGAGAGAGAGAGAGAGAAAGACAGAGAGAGAGGAAGAAAGAGTGAGAGAGAGAGAACAAAATAAAGGTATTTACGTTAGCATGCACAATCACGTATATATGGAAAAGCGTTACACTATATAGTATGTACGATGGTCATCAGCAGGAATAGAGTAAACAAATATAATATTTAAAATTATTTTTAATGAATTTTAAAATAATATTTCCTCTTGTGCGATTCTTGTCCAAAGTTAAAGGATACAATAATACTGTATTTCATTTGTGTCGGTGAAAAAAAATAATATAGATACATATGTCTATATTATAGAAATATCCTTTTCACGTTCCGCTACATAATACTGACTTGCTGTAATTTCTCCAAATACATGAACAGAAATATAATATTGATAAAACTGTCCTCAAACCGCATGTGGATCATTGTATGCCATACTCATTGCATGGGTGACTAACATCGCGTTGATAATTGATTGTTATTATCAATAGAACAACTAAATAAAAACTCAAATGAATTTCGCGCCTGAATGGCACCTGGAGTGCTGCCAGACACTCACAGCCCTCTACCAGTCGAGCAATGCGGTCAGTGGAAGTTCCACTTTAGCGTCCTATAGAGGTTCAGTGGCGGGGAAGAGCGACGACGTTCTTGGAGAAACTCTCGACGTCGACGAGAACGAACTTGCTGGTCTGTTCCGGAGACTTTCAGCCCGGGAACTATGGATAATTTCCAGAAGTCCCTGGCCTGGCAGTGCTACCGGAAGGCATTGCTGGTTCGAGACAAACTCTACAGGCACGGAAGTGCGGTCAGGCGGGCCTGTCCGCGATGCGCGCAGAGCGACGAAACCGTTCTGCACGCACTCGTTCAGTGTCCGAGCATTGCTGACCTGTGGAGTTTCGTCGAACAGCTATTGCATCCACCATCCAAGAACTGAGAACGCAAAGAGTCGGAACAAATACTATAAGGTGTCTCGTCCGGTGCTCTATCGATTCTCTTAATCCACTGCTATGGACTGGTACTTTAGTTATCGACCCCGAAAGGAGGAACGGCAAATTTGACCTCGGTGGAATTTGTACTGAGAGCACAGAGAGCCGGAATAAATACCATGAGGCTACCAATTCACCGCCTTTAAGTTGTAGTAGTGTACAGGAGACAAGTGATAATGTATAATATTTGATTGTAGACAATAATGTATTATGTGTTGCAGAATAAATAGTTGTTGAATTTGAGAGGCCAGTGTATGATATTCGGTATAGCGTTTTAGCTGTGAGCTGTTTTTGATGAAATTTAAAGAAAAGATTGAGATCACAAGAAACACAAACTTCATTCAAATAAATCGTAAGGGGATTCAGATTGAAAGTGTGTTCGTAATATTAGTTGCTGTCATTTAGCCTCCAGTTAGACCTAATCAGGAAGATCTATGATTAAAAGCATTCCAGTCGTGACCATCGCATCCTTTTATTCAGTCATGGTGTATCCATGATTACAGTCTCTAATATGTAGTAGTTTCTTTTATAAGACGGTAAGGTGTTACATGATTGAGATTTAGCTGCTATTTTTAGCAGGTCAAATGACTATGTAGAGGCTTTCTTTTGGGTTTGTTCGTAAGAGCAGCAGTCGTGTCGGGTAGAATTGTGAAAGCTCTGGAAGTTGAAGAATTTGAATAGTCGAGTGACTGCGGAGCAAGTAGTAAATATTGATTAACCTCTGTGTCCCAATTGGCTGCTTGGTTTCTGACTGATGAGTGACCTGCTGTGTATACGCCTTGAGTTACTCTTTGGTCTGTCACGCAACTTTTGCCAATACCTTCACTGGCAGCCACATCTCGGAGGCTGCGATCCCCCCGTCGAGTGCTGCAACGAGGGCCGAGGAAAGCAAGCGGTGCAAGTACGCGTCGCTACTAGACATTTATATATATATATATATATATTTGAACCTTTGGCGACGGAAACAACTGGTGGCGCTTGTAGATCGACGAAGTTTGTTTATGAACGCCATCGAGGCAAAGGTAGTTGACGCGACAGGTGAAGCGGTTTCTTCTTCATGTGACATCGCATTGGTTTGGCGATCGTTCGTGGTAATTCTTTATCTTTCAGCGTACTGTTGTATAGAAAGGAAGAATAAAGATGAATTTCATGTTTAAAAACTAAAATATTTGAAAGAACTATACTCTGTATCAATGAAGAAGAAAACACGGCAAGATGCTGATAAAAAATGTTAGTTGTGTTGTTTGTTTTATTTAGTTTGATAAAATGCAAGAATTTTTGGTAAATTTTAGAAAATTGTTTGATAAAATTTAAGAAAATCATCTGACAACTCTGCTGTCCACAAGCGGGCTGGCAGCTTATATAACTAACTGAACTGACGGGAATTTTTCTGCTGGCTACATTGAGAATCAACTGAAAGCTGTACTGAGTAGTGCGGCTCGAACCAACGAGGAAGCCTTCCCGAAGTCGATCGACTTCCTAGAAATAGCAACCAAATATCCCTCAAATCAAATCCTACTGTCTAAGTAAAAAGTAAGAACATATTTGGTTAATGAACTTAGAGATACGCTATGGCTGAGAAAAACTATTGGTGGTCACGGCTAGGCACCTGTGATGATAGTTCTGGTTGATCAGAACAAACGATAACAATATGCTTTATTTACTTGGCTTTAAAGAACTCGTGGAAATAATTGGGTATATGCTTGTTGGTGTGTGTGCCTAGACGCATGAGGTGAAAGATTTCCGCAGGTATTGCGTACACGTGATAAATACATTAGGTGGAAAAAATGTTTTTCTTAAGTTGTGTGCCAACATAGTCTCAACCCAGAGGCTTGGCATTAATCGGTTTGCTAAATATATTCATTGTATTTGAATTGCTCTGTTCTAATGGATTTGATAAATTTGGATTTTACATTGTCAACCGTGTTGCATAAGTATTGTGAAAAGAACTTAAATATGAAATGTGTACTATTTACCGCACGTACAGTTGCAAGATGTGTGAAATAGAATCATGATGTATATCATTTACAAAGCAAATAGTCCATTCTTTGTTTCTTACAACGCAAGCATTTAATTTGGTTGCATCACCCATTATTGGACTATGTTAAAATCAAGACTTCTGAAACCACTTCATAAATACTCAGTTCTAAATATTAGAGTTTTATGCTGCAACTTCATGCTGTATGGTGAAAAATGAAGTCTGATGACAGTGGATGTTACCCAAAACAGAGAGATACTGAGGATGCTGTATTCCACAGATGAAATGATAAAAGATCGAGATGAATGGCGATATGTTGAATAACAGACCCGTCCAACCAATGCCTGCTTCAGAAAATGACTATTAAAACGTTGTTTTGGTTGATGATGATGATGATGATGATGATGATGACGACGACAACGAAGGTGGTGACCTTTCATCACTTACCATAAAATCCATATTATTTATTATATATTCGACTGATTTTAATTTAACCTGGTATGAATTTTATAATCGTTATTGTTTATTTATGTTATTAATAATATACTTAGTACAAGGTATTTAAATTACATTATATTTATGAATAAACTGAGTATTGGGGCCTGTGACTGCGGTAAATTGAACTAGATGTATCTCTGGATCAGTAGATTACATAGTGTTTTTTATTAAATATATAAAGTTACTTTTAACTATAAAAGGGGGCGGGGGTGTCATGGTTTTAATATTTCAATTGTATGGAGTATAGACATATGGAGTAAATAAGTGTAGTATATTTTAGACATATTTAATATAGAGTAGTTATAGATATACAAGGATTTCGCTAAGTTTCATCTGTTCTGCACACTAAAAAAACTACCAAAAATGCATTTCCAGCCGGATAATTTATTTCAGAACAATTACATCATCCTGCGTAGAATCTTGGGCAAGTGTCTTTTACCTATGTCTCGCGTCGACCCACGTACTGTGAGTGAAATTGTGTACACGGAAACTGAGTGGGAGCCGGTTGGATAGATTGCACCTATAATTCACTCATTGTGTCACGCTGATTCGAACTGAGGATTACGTTAAGGGTAGACGTGTCTGCGGAATACTCAGCCACTTACATGCTAATTCAATGAGGAGGTAGTTCAGTTGATCGAACAACTGAATACGCATCGTCGAAACCGACGGAGATTCATTTTTACATCAACCGTAACACCCCAGCTGATATATTAAGGATATTGATTGATATGTGAACACTCCCAGAGAGCATGCGTGGTTCTGAATACACCGAAGTTGAATGCGTCCCAACCATCCCTTACAGTAAACACAGATATATTTTTCTTCAATTTAATCCATATGATTTATAGTGTGTAACATAATGTTTTACCTGCGTTAATTGACAAGCCTACAGCACCGGACTGTTTATTCTAGATAAATTGAATATGTAAGAAAACATACGTTACGTGGTTATGAATATAACGAAACCGAATAAGATACAAATAGGTTGACATCATGATCATCGTAAGTTAGGGTAACTGATGAAACATCATCATCATTATCATCATCACATCATCACATCATCAACCAAAACAAAGTTTTTAATGTTCATTTTGTGAAGCAGTGATTGGTTGAGACGGCCTGTCATACATCATATCGCCATTTGTCTCGATCTGTCATTGTTTCATCGTGTATGGAGCACGGTATTCTGAGATCTGATCTTAACAACTTATTCCCATGTTTTCGTTAGTCTTCCTCTCGTTTAGATAACAACCACTTTCATCGCACTTCACTTTTTCACCAAAGAGTATGAAGTTGCAGCGTAAAACTCTATATTTAGAGCAGTGCATTTATGAAGTAGTTTCAGAAATATATCTAGACTTTAACATGGTCCAATAATGGGTAATACAAGCAAAATAAATGCTGCATCGCGAGAAGCAAAGAATGGATCGTTCCGAAACTTACTTCTATTCTATCAATCTTCGAAGCCTATTACAGTTTTGCATTAGTAAATGTGAGCTTCTTGTGATTCTGTCGGACACTATAGTTGGCAAACCGGGGTATAGTGGAATGTTAACTGAAAAACAAAATCACTAGACTATTATAATAAATGTTCCAGTTGAAATGCGTGTGTGTGTGTAAAGTGAGCGTCCGTATAGATATATGTGTGCAATGGAGTCTCTGGTATGGCGACAGTGAATAGGATTTCGGATGTTTTAAATGCAGTTTAGTAGTGTTGGGTGTAGGAACATATGTGTGCTAGTAGTAGGAGCAATCTATGAAATGACCAGGCAGCTCACTGGGCGTAGGTCATATTTTCTGTTACCTAGGTGATATAATTAGAGATGGGTTTTGGCTGTAAAGAAAGTATAGCAGCTACAGGAAGAAAGTGTTGAAAGTAGTTCATGGAGCTATTACAACATTTCCTTTATCAGAGCCACACTGCAACTGGTTTCTCTATGCATGTGGTATGCAGACTGTATCAAAAGAAATGTGATGATTTGATTGATACATGGTAGTTAAACTTGGGAATTGCATGTGTATGATGTACAGAAGCTGGTGACAAATGAGGTGGACATGATCCGTAAAACGTGTAATATTAACGTGTATGAAGGATGGATAACGAATGAGTTGTGGATGGGGTTACGTATTAATGGTATCAGCCGAGGTATATTAGAGAGATGGCTGCGCTATTACGCACGTGTGATACGAATGGATGATGATTGCTGTGTAAATATCCACCAGCATAACACTATATGCATGGATTCAATATTGTAGTTAGTCAAATACACACAGACACACACACATACAGACATACCCACATACAGATACACACACATACAGAGACTCACACATACAGACACACATATACACACACACAGACACATACACGTATGCGCACTCACGTACACACATATAAATTATATGGCTTAAGGTGCAGCCTGAAAGAATGTGTCTACGAAAAATATTATAGATTATTTACTAATTACACAGGACGTCTCATCTCCTACTAGGCAAGTTGAAATACGCGACAACCTGGAATGTAACAAACTTTTTTCTTTTCAAACTAACCGCAAATGAACTGACAAACACCTCAATAAGTTCCAAGGACGCCGCACACCCATTAATATCTCAAAACTTAATGAATGGCTACATTAGCATTCAAAATACCACCCTTAACAAAGTGAAATTTCTCACGTATTGATACAAAATGTTCAGATTTTTTTCTATCTTGGGTTCGTGTTTGTAAGATGTCTAATTTAATTTAATGTAATGTATATTTATGATGGAAAATCTTAACCGCTTACTTTGTCACCTACTAACGGTTGTATCTTGGAGGCCGTTTCAGTCATAAAACATAGAGAATTTCAGAAGTGAAAACTATGTTTAGTAAATAAATAGAAAATAGGAATATGAAAAACGATCTTTATTCCAATTTAAGGTTATGTAGCTGAAAATAATGAGGGCTCTCATGTGAAGAGACGAGATAGGGAGAAATATCGTGGCTTGCATAAGAGACACTTTATAGGTGCTAATCTGAATGAATGAAATGTGCTAGGGGTGCTTTAGTGGAGGGGTTTACACGATTGTCTGGTCTACGACAGAAGTTTTGTTCGATTCCCGTGGACAGTTCTGGGTATATTGTTTCTATCTTGGGTTCGTATTTTTCAGATGTCTAATTTAAATGAATTTAATTTTCAGAAGAGTACTTTTCTGTAAACGTAACATTACATTAAGCAAACTAATAATGGTTACATAAATCTTAGATTTCTTTAATATTCTCACTATTATACGTTCTTCGTTATCCACATTCATGGTGTTCTGCAATTAAATGTATTAGTCACATAATTTCAGAAATTATTGAGATGCTATATTATTATCATTTATATTGTTTTTATTATGTATGGACTGAGAAATATGTTAAGATTTTCCTCTCTGGCATACAAGAAGAAAGAATTAGCTACATCTAGGAAAACATGCAAAAAGATGTTCAAAGTTAACAAATACTCTGTGAGAGTGCACTTAAAATATTTCCAGATATGTGTTGTTGCTGCTCTTGTAGTTGTTCTTGTTGTTGTTGTTGTTATTGTTTGGGTAGAACCGGTAGAGTATCGGACTTAAGCCTCACTGTATTTAGTTACATATCTTTATGATCTTAGTTCCATACTCGCCGGCATCAACTTCCTGGTCGATTAAATAAGTACCAGTCAAGAACTTAGATTAATTTAACCGACTGTTTACTCCTCCAAAAGTGTGTGCGCTTCTTCCTTTTTTTCTTCTGTCCTTGCGTTTATTCTGCTTCAAGTGCAGGGTCCAAATTTGCATTCATGCATATTGATGTGACCGAGATCTTACTCCAATCAGCGCGTTGCAGTATCTGACATTGCAGGCCTATCCTATCACCGTTAGCCGGGCCCCCGAACGATCCATTTCTCACTATGAGGAAGAATGAGACAGGAGGTGGGAATTTGAACTCAGAACGTCAAGACCCAGAACAGATGCAGCAAGGCATCTCGCCCGACGCTCGAATAATTCCGCCAGTCCCCTGCCCTGGAATGGTACTTTATTTATCGACCCCGAAAAGATGAAAGGCAATGGTGGCCTCGGCAGGATTTGAACTCAGAGGGAAGAAAGCCGAAGGACATACCACACACGACTCTACCAATTCGCTGCCTTTGTATGCCTATATTAAAAATTATTATTACTGTTTTGTATGCTTTGGGTAATGGTACTCTCTGGCGCATTTTATTTGTTTATTCTATATTACTTAATACGAGTGAAATGGGGAGGGCAAGAAGCAGTGTCCATAATATTGCAAGTCCTCCCAGACTGGTGACATTCATACAGTTAATGATCAGTCGATGTCTGTGCTATAAACGTGGGGTGTGGGGAGTTCTAAAGGATACCGGTTAGAGGATAAAGCATTGGAAAAAATTGCTACTCTGTGTCTGGTGTGAGATACATGAGGGATTGACGAGAAGGGAAGTGGGTTGGTGACCAAGTAGTTCACAGAGTAGCAGAGACCATTGTCGTAGTGATAAAAGAGACAGACCGAGGAAACAGCGCGGAGAAACAACGCGAGTATACACCGCCTCAGTTGTTGTTTAACACCAGATCAACCCTGATCGAGCAGACCTATGGTCAAATACATTGCAATTGTAGCCACCCCGACTTCCCAAGAGTGTGCCAAGGGCTGCATTATCTAATGTACTCAAGTTCGCTAGCGTGCGATTTGAAGAAGGTTTGGCTGGTATTTCTAGCAGGTCGAGCAGCCACGTAGAGACTTCCACGATGGGCTATGGTCGTAGTGTGGTGGTGAGTGATGGTTTGCTAATTAGTTGGATAATCTTTAATTAGATGCAGCCTAGGATATTTGTGTTTATATGTGTGGTTGCTGGACTGTCCTAGATAGGTGAAGATTAGTCAAATGTAAGTTCCACATCTACCTTGTAGAGAGTCACCAACTGATCAGGTATAAAGTATTTATTGGCTCTGAAGACAAAGCCTTGTCTTTGGGATGCAGTTTTAGCATTGTTATAGATGCATGATCACCATAATAGATCATCAGTAGCAAGTTTGATAGCATTAATTGTTTATTGTTCATGTGTAGAGAGAGTGTAGTGTTGCAAGACATTTTTCTGGATAAGTGTAGAGATTGGGTATTAGTGCTGTTGAAGAATGACTAGTAGAGCGAGTGTGTAGTGTTGCAGGACTTTATCCCCGATACGTGTAGAAATTGTGTGTTAGAGCTATTGAAGGAGGAATGGTAAAGAAGGTTATAGTGTTGCGAGAGTTTTTCTTCGATCAATGTAGACAGTGTGTATTAGTGCTGTTGAAGGATGACTAGTAGAGAGGGGCTCGTGTTGGAAAACTTTTTACTCGTTGAGTGTAGAGATTGTGTGTTAGTGTTGTTAAAGTATGACTAGTAGAAAGGTTGATTTGTTGCGAGACTTTTTCCTCGATACATCTAGAGATTGTCTGATGGAGGAAGATTAAGTTGCATTGTCCACATTAGATGATGTTTACTAGGTTTCTGTTCAGAGAAATCACGTACGTTTGACGTTGTCCTTTCTGTTGTTTAACCCCCATGTTTAACCCCCATGTGATATTTAGTTACATTCCATTATGTTTTAAGCTCAATACCCACCGGGGTAGATTTTACCTTTCATACTTCCAGTGTCGGAGTCGATACAATTGATACCAGTACAGTACTCTAGTCTATTTAATCCAGTATACTCTCCACCCAATCGTGTGGCCTTGTGTCTATTTAGCACGGTTTTACGGTGGATTGGCTGGGGAGCGGTGGATTGGTAAGGGGATGGATTGGTAGAGGGTGGTCGATTGGCAGAATCATTAGAGTGTCGGATAAAATGCCTCCCAATATTTGGTTACGGCCCTTAACATTCCGAGTTCAAATCTCGCCGAGGTCTACTTTACCTTTCACCCTTCCGAGGTCGATAAAATAAAGTACCAGTCAAGTACTGCGGTCGATACAATTGACTATACCCCTCTCCCAGATTTGCAGCCTCGTGCCTATGATAGAAATCAATATTTTGCTTGGTTTACATGGTTGTGCTTTTTTTAAAATGTATTTATTCCAGTAGACCTATGATCAAAAACATTCCATCCGTGACCATTCCATCTTATTTTCCGATATAGCGCACTAGAACGACATTATCCAAGGTGTCCCTTTTTAAGATGGTAGGGGCGGATGTATTTGGAGGATATTCGGCTACTATCTCTAGCAGGTGAAGCGACTACTTTGAGGATTCCGTATAGTATCTAGCGGGTGTGTGGACGATAACTGCGCATACAAGATTCAAGAGGAGTGAAAAGTGGCATCATATTCTTAGGAGTATATGGAGTTAGACATAACTGAAGTCACCTTCAGAAGAGTGTGGGATGAATAACTGAAGTTTCAGGTACAGAAAAGACGACAGAACATAGGGTAGAAAGATCCCTATCTACATGCACTGCAATGAAATTGCCTGATAAGAAATTTCCAATCTAAAAAAAGAAGCGACGGATGAAGCCTATGGGCTGGCAACTTGGCGATCAGATTCTAGTTTCAAAATAATCGAAGATTTTGCTGGGACCAACTGCTTTTGCCAAAGTTCTAAAGGATGAAAAAACTACAGGCATAGAAATGTAGTAAAGCAGGCAGATCTTCTGTAGGTCTGGTTCTATGCAGACCAATAAATCACTCATTCATTGTAGTCAATCTGGCAAGCCGATCGATCGATGAAACACACTGTACGTTTGTGTTCAGGAAACTGTATATTTGAATTTCAG
>JAOPJM010178801.1:0-13032 GCA_027124095.1 Muusoctopus leioderma
AGTTGCCAGCAGAGGTAATAGCTCCCTGAACTTCTTCCATCCTGTTCTTACTCTGGCTACTATGCTTTCGGTACACCTACCTCCACTACTAATTCGGTCACCTAGGTAGCAGAAGCTATCAAACCCATTGTTTTACTGGACAGTAATAACCAAACATGATTAATAAGCAGAAATTAAAATCGAAAAGTGAAGGATATAATTAAAATATCAATTAGTTATACGGAATAATTACATGAGAAATTTATACAACACTACGCTTGCTATAAACACCATTTTCTTTCATTCTAAATTGTCAATATTCTGTTAAAATTACAACCTTAGGGTGTTTTCGCACATTTTGATAACCAGGCATGTAGTCACGTGAGATCAAGACATGCTATTTCTACACACACATCAATAAGTTTATACACAAGCATGACCCTACACACATACACAAATTCTCCATCACACACACAGACAATTACTATGTTTAACTGCCATTGGTTACTATGTAAAACAAAAGTATCACATGACCACTGCCATTAACTCTTAACATCCTGTAGGACATGGTTCCACACGGTACTGCATCATCAAATAAATATGAATCACTGATCTATATATATGGTGAAAGTGAACTATTTTTGTGTGAAAACACCTCAAGCACCTGTGTTTCTTACCTGTGAGTTTCATAATAAATATTTTAAGGCATTTTTTGATCAATCATTACAGGAAGTTAAGAGTTAACATAAAGGACTGACATGGTTTTCATGTACCGAAACCAATAAGTGGTGGGTTTGTTGCTGTGGTTTAGCCCCAAATCAGCCCTGACTGAGCAGACCCATGATCAAAGGTGTTTCAGCCATGACCATTTCGTTTGTTTGTATATCTAGGCCTACATTGTCCAACGTATCCTTCTCTTTTTCTAAGAAGCGGGCAAAAGCTTGTCCAAAAGGCGCCCTCAAGGTGGGTTGTTTGTAATAAAGGGCAGTTAGGGTAGATACAGTCTAAGGGGGTTAGTATAATCTTTGAATAAGGAGAGGCTAGGGCTGGTGGGTGAAGGGATTCATGATATCATCATGTTTTACATATCTTAGGATGGACGTTAGGCCTCATAGATGAGATGAGACAGAGCAGAGATGGTGGAAACATGCTGCTGTGTAGACCCATCAAACCCAGAGGGAAACTCTAGGTGGTCGTTTGACTTGCTATAAATAGCAGCCAAATCTTCCTCAAAACACACCCTACTGTCCTAAAAAAATGGAAGGATAAGACACAGTAGATAATGTAGTCCGGAATAAGCAATGCCCAAGAGAAAGTAGGGAATGTTCATGGCTGGAACACCTTTCATCAAAGGACTGCTCTATCAGGACTGACATGAGGCTAAACAACAACTACAATACAAACATAGGAAAAAAAAATAAAACACCCAGCATTACATCAACAGGGTGGATGATAAAAGAGTTGAAGGATTTACCTAAATTCATTGCTGTCTAATGATGGTGTATCCTCCTCCAGGTTGTTGGTACGGCCATCTTCATTATTATTACTACTCTCATCTTTGTTATCGACGTTATCCTTATTATTACTGTCCTTATTGTTGTTGTTCTCCTTGCTTTCCTTGCCCTTCTTTTTCGTCTTCGTCGTCTTAGAGCTGTCCCTGACCAGGAGCCAGCTCAGTTTCAATGGTTTCACACTTTCACTAAAGGGAACACGAGAAAGAAAAGATACTAAACGAAATATACAAAAAAATAAATAAAATAAAATAAAATAAAAACTGAACAACTATTTAATGCTTTAGAACACCTACAGCAAATACAAGACGGTATATGTTCATCATTGTTCATCGTTTTTATATCAGAGTTTTCATGCTGGCATGGATTGGATGGAGATATTTTTTTAGGTAGTATTTTATGACTGGATGCCCTTCCTGATACCAACCCTTACTTATTTTTTTAAGTCTGGGAAATATATACCACTGATCCTCACCCACTTAACTGCCAAGCTACAGGACCTATTGTTTATGTAGAACATAAACAAATGTCACCAGCTACCTAAAAGATATGACATGAAGACAAACAGTGACACGCACACACACACACACACACGATGGGCTTCTGCTCAGTTTCCGTCTACCAATTTCACTCACAAGGCATCGGTCAGCCCGAGGCTATAGTAGAAGACATTTGCCCAATATGCTATGTAGTGGGATAGATCCCTGAACCATGTGGTTATGAAACGAACTTCCTAACCACACAGCCATGCCTGTGCCAGTATAGGAAACAGAAAAAGTATAGTAAGTTGGCAGCATAATTAGTACTTGATATAGAAAGGAGACGGTATGTATGGGAAGTAGTCAGTTTAATACAAAGTCAAATCCAAAACATATTTGTTAATAAAGTTATATGATGTACATCATAATCATCACTTCTACGTCTGGTTTTCCAAGTTAGCAGCGGTTGGACAGATCAATTTTAACAGTGTCTCTCTACATGTTGCTGTCTTTTGTCACCATCTTTGTAAAGCTCAGCATCCTGAGATCAGCTCTTGCCATTTCTGCCTACATCTTTTTCAGTTCTCCTCTTCTGCATGCACCTTTTCCACCTGCATCGCTTGGTACTCCTCGCTCACCCAACTATCATCACTCTTCACGCACATCATATGTCCATACCGTCGCAGTCCTCTCCCTTGCACACTACATGAATTTTGGTTTCCATTCGAGTTTCAACAACAACTGAAAAATGAACTTCAATCAAAAAGACTGAAAAACAACAACAAAAGAAACAAAAGGAAAGCCATCCCCCCCAAAACTTAAAAAACTTGGGGACCATATTTACCTGTGTGTCTGTTCGGTGATTCGTATAAGACCTGGTGGACAGCTGGATATTTGGAAGGGTGGCAGGAACACCGAAGACTCTGTATAAAGAGACAGATACACAATCATCATCAGTATCATTATTATTATGGTGGGTGGTAGAAGCAGTAGAGCTGTGGGCAGAATTCTTTAGTCATGCACTCTCGTGTTCTGAGTTCAAATTCTGCTGAGATCAACTTTTCCTTTCACCCATTGCTAGTCGATAAAATTAAGAACCAGCTAGGTACTGGGGTCAATCAAATTGACTATATCATCTCCACCAAATTTTGATGCCTTGTGACAGTGTAAGAAATCATCATTATAAATACTATTAATATCATTATTATTATTATTATTATAACTGGCAGAGTCGTTAGCGTGTTGAACAGAATGCCCTGCAGTATTCGTTCTGGCTCACTGCACTCTGAGTTCAAATCTCATCGAGGTCAACTTTGCTTTTCATCCTTCAGGGGTTGATAAAATAAAGTACCAGTCAAGTACTGGGGTTGTTGGCCTTGTGCCTATGCTAGAAACAAATTTTATTATTATCATTATCGAAGGCAATGAATAACAGAATCGGTAGTGTTAGTTGCGTCCTTTCACATTCTGTTTGAATTTCACCAAGGTCAGCTTTGCCTTTTATCCTTCTAGTGTCAATTGAATTAAAATGCTTGGGGTTGTCTTCCCCTGCTTATTTTTAAAACATCTTTTTGACCGGAATTAGTTATTTAGAAAATGAATGTAATTTTAATTAATTATAATTTCTTGGTTTACTACATCAATTATACTAGCACCCACTTTACCATATATATATATATATATGCACAGTGGGCCCTCTTCTTACACAGTCAATTGGTTCCCCACCCTCCTGCATTATTAAAAGAACACGTATGTTCAAGACCCTTATATAAAAGTGCCTATGTACGTTGATGTTTTGGAGGAGGCATAACATCAGGTTCTCTGCAGGTTGATGGCTGAGGATTTTCGAGAATGGAATGAGGCTTCACAATAGCAGATTTCATGGCAAAAAACATAGTTATAGGAAGCTGCTGCTTCTTTCTCTTGGTTTCATCAAATAACTGTTGCAGTAGCTCTACATTAACTGTGATTGCACGGGTGATATGTATGCTTCGTTCCATCGAAGGTTTATACTCCTTGATCATATACTTCAAAAAACTAGCTTGATCATATGACCGGCTGTATTACCACATAGCACCAGAGTGAGACAAACCTTCCAAGCCTTACAACCTGGGGTCTGGTTGGCACTCTTATGAATGTAGGTACGATTCAGCATTTTCTCCCAGAAAAATCCCATTCCATCAGTTGAAAACTTGCTCTTGACGGTAGCCTTCTACCTTGATTAATTTTCTGAGGTGTTCTGGGAACTCTAATGCTGCTTCCATATCAGCAGACACCGATTCTCCTGAGATCTTGAGGTTGTAATGTTTTATAACGCCATCCCTTGCTACCTTTAAACCACTTCTTATCACTCTCCTCAACCTCCTCATTGTAATGGTCATATAGGCTAAGTGCCTTTTCAGGCAGACTGTTTCCATCAACAGAGACAGGCTTCCGTACCATGTTCTCTAGACAGACACTTAATGCTTTCTGGGTCTTTACAAGTACTTATCACAAACCCGAGACACCATTTCCGCCGTTGCCGGAGAAACACTAACACTTCAGTGAATTTCATTTTTTTCTCTGTTTTATCGCATGGATACTAGACTCATTCCACCCATCCCATTTCCTTGCTACTTCAGCCACTGACATGGTTTTTAACTGATCCAATACTTGCAGCTTTTGTTAGAGACTTAGCACTTCTCTAGAATTCTTAGGGTTTTCATCACTGCCTTTAACGCTTTTACTACCTAGCCTTTTTGGAACAATTTCTCACACAAAAACACAGCACAACTAGTGAATGCTACAAATACACGCGTAGGAAAAGAAAACAACTCAATAATGTATGGGGTTAAATTGGAAAGAATGATAGCGGAAGAGGTTAGAGTTATGTCCCTTACATATATTTTCCAACCACGTATATTCAAAACAGCACTATTAAAAACCCTGCAAGAGGATATATATATATATGACAGACAGAGAAAAATGTAGACTTACTAATACTGGAGTGTTCAACAGTAGCCAACGTGAGGAGAGCAAAGAGAAAGTTCATCACCTCCGGTATGTATCTTTTGGACATGGAAACACACTGCAAAGACAGAGAGAAATAGAGAGACACCAATGATATAAGATGTTATAAGCACCGATTTGACATAAAAAAGACAAACAAACGGAACTCAAACCACCTATCTATTGCTTGCCAGAAGACGATGTTACCAATTACACTACAGAGTACTTGCTATTCCATCTTCTCAAATTAGATACTATAATTTATAATCTACAAAGATTTTATAATTTGTAATGAAATGTCTGCTTACCTCCAACAGTATAGTAGTGATAAATAAACCAGCAGCTACATCTCGTTCACATGAAATCAGACACTGAAAAAAAGAAACAAAAAAAACAATTTGAATTAATACAAAAACAGAAGTCATATAAAGCAGATGCAAAAAAAGGCCACCAATGACAAAATCTTGCTGGCCCTGACAATGGATGAGAGGAAAAAAATTAAAAAAACTTGGAACTTACAAATAAATGATAAGCTAACAGTTACAATGAGCCAGTAAAGAGGCTTCTATTTCATCACTTGTCCTGGTCATATCACAGGCTAATGAGGAAGCCACTATGTAGTCACAGGCTAATGAGGAAGCCACTATGTAGTCACAGGCTAATGAGGAAGCCACTATGTAGTCATATCACAGGCTAATGAGGAAGCCACTATATAGGCTAAGTGCCTTTTCAGGCACGAAATAGCAGCAAAATTTCCCTGATATCATACCCTATCGCCTTGAAAAAGAGGACACATTGGATAATGTAGTCCTAGATAAACAATGACTTAAAAAAAAACAAAGACAGATAGTCACAGCCTGAATTTCTTTGATCACAGGTCTGCTTGATCAGGGCTGACCTGGGTTTAAACCAGTGAGGCACAACCATTTTTTAGAAAGTGGTCCACAATAATTCATGGGGGAAACTGCATGGACCACCAAATATAAATTTACTTTTTATTGCATTATGCAACACAGTAGGACAAATATTTAAAATTAAGATATTAAATCAGGTACTGTATTATAACAAGATACATGTAAATTTACTTTTAATTGACTTAGTTTTTAGATTGACTTATGTAAACAAATTAATAACTTCCTTGGTCTTATGAAACTTGCCGTGGACCATCAGATCTTTAGTATGGACCCATCGTGCATGACTGGTCTAAACAACGATTAGTCATATCTCTATCAACAAACACCGACTTTAAAATAGGAACCACATAAGTCAGTAAAGAAACTCCTACATAGTCACTTGGATTGCACAATATAACAATCAAATTCAGTATAAGTGTCTGCATGTTGTGATTTAACATTTTGTCTATTAAAGACATATTATCAAGTAGCTCCGTACAATTGGGCCACCTACCAAGAAAACAGAGGGCTCACAACCAAAAAAATGTATAGGTATTAGGTTACCCCAGGAATATCAACTAAGTCAATGATATATAAGTTAAAATTGCAACCACCCAGAAACACACACACACACACACAAACTACCACTACGATTAAAATGAAGACAAAATGATTTAATCTATTGTTCCAGATATATCATGCCTCTGCTTAGTTGAGGACCATACTGCAGTGGTTAACTGTATGTGGTGCAGTGTTGCAGTCCGGGTATGTTGTACTCTCTCCACTGTACAGTCTATTTCAATATGCCTGTAGCTTCTGGAGGCCAAGATCTATACACGTCTATATAAAAGATAAATACAGCTGACTTCACAAGAGTAGCTTAGTTCAAGGAAAAAAATAAATAACAACAAAGGTATTTATAGAAGTAACATTTCCTTAATACTTTTGATCTGACCATGAATAAATATATAAATTAATTAGATCAAATATTCACCTGAGAAAGTATCTGCGACATGAAAATCATGGCTGGAGTGCCAACAAAGTGCCGGAAATCAGAAGCTGGATATAGAATTGGAACCAACTTCAACAGCAACAACTAGATGAAAACCAAAATAAAGAACTGCATTCATCAATAGGGAAAGAAAAAAATTAGAAACCCACCCCCCACAATTCTGTCGTCTTATTGTTTCATGGTTTCAATTTCCTGCCTAAATTACAAACCGAATGACTGTGTATAAGCTACACCAGTAGCTTATGCACAGTCACTTGAGCTCCTTCCTCATAAACACTCTGTTATATTTAAATTATGGAGCAGATGAGCCAGTGTGAAGGAACTTCCATATAGTCACTAGATCTTCTCCAGGTAGTAACCAAATGCATCTCAACAAATGTCATCGAGTCTCTTTAAAATAGAGACCTTACAAACTGAGACAGATTCAACATATTCAATAACCCTGCTCAATTTAACTGCTAAATCTTCCTGTCTTTGAAATAGGAACCATATACATCTGTGAGGTAGATTCTACATAGTCAGTTGAGTGTTTCATGTGGTAGCTAAATCTATTTTAATATTTCAACAAAAAACTCCCTATTGTCTTTAAAATATGGACCACATGAATCTGCCAAAGAGCTTCTTTAAAGTCAATCAACGTGCTCAATTGTAGCAGCCAAATCTTCCTACGGATGATCAGGGCTTACTCATCACCTTCTACTCAGAGCACTCCTTAATAATAATGATGATGATGATAATAATAACTGTTCTTTAATATTTATTTTTTCTTTTACATTTTCATTTCAGAGTAAACACCAACCAGACCAGACCAGAGTTATGTCCCTTGCATAGAATGCAATAAAAGCCGAGCTATGGTGTTATTTTTTAACGTTGGTTATTTTTCAAACTTTCAAATGATCTACACTTTTCCCTTCTCTCTGGAATCGATGAAGTAGATACCAGTAATGTAATGTGGTCAATTGAATTAAGTAGAGCGTACTTCTGTCAATTGAAAAATAAATAAAAGATAGAAGAGAGAGAGATATCATAGGTCAAAGTGTGTATCAGAGTTTTAGAAAAGGTACACGTATCCCTATGTGTCGTAAGAGGCGACGAAGGGGGTTGGTGTCAGGAAGGGCATCCGGCTGTAAAACCCTACCTCAGAAGAGGAACTATGACGACTCATGGGGCTCTGCAAGGTTAACATCTTTAGCAGGCCTTAAAACGTTCATTGTTGTTGTTCTAGAAAGATATATATGTAATAGTCCTGTTAGAAACAGCAGCCAATTTTCCTTCAAATAACAAACAGTCTACGGTCTTAGGAAAAGGAAGGACACATTAAATAATGTAGTGCTGGATACATAATAGCTGAGAAAAAGACGGGATGATCACAGCTGAAATGTGTATGATCACAGGCTTGCAGGTCTAGGGTTAAACAACAACATCAACAAAGGAGTTTCTAAGAGTCAATGAGAGAGCTTCTACATGGTCACACGACCTGCTAGAAATAGACGCCAAATCTACCTCGATAATGTGGTCAGGAGATATATTATGCCTGAAAAAAATGAGATGTGATGTTCACAGATGGAACTTCTTTGATCATAGGACTGTGAGATTAGGGCTGCCCCTAGATTAAACAACAACAACACGCACACACACAAAACAAGCGAACAAGGGAGCCTGTACATGGACGTTTGACTTACTAGAAATAACAACCAAATCTCCCTCAAACTACAACCTACCATCTTAAAAACAGGAAGAACACAGTCATGTGATACCTGATACACAATGTATTAAAGAAAAGAAAACTAAGAAGGGATGGTCACACTGGAGGTTGCAATGGCTTTGATCATAGATCAGCTGGATCTGGGTGGGTCCAGGGCTAAACAACAACAATAACAATGATTTCAAAATCTTACCGTGTCAAGGCCGGGGTAAGTTTTCCCAAGTACTGACTGCCGGACTTTAATTGCTTCTAACACAGCCACGGCAGCAGGTTGGGGGGAAAACTGTGCTAACTGGAACAGCTTAACAACAAGTCGGTCAACAAGCCACAGATTTACATCTTGGTGGTTACACACGTCCGTGTAGTAGTTCAGAACAAATGTGAACAGTTTCTGTAGAAACAAACATAAACAGATCACGCATGTGTGTGTGTGTGTGTAAGCAACAGAAGAATCTTTTGTGTATTTTAACATTTAACAGAGTACAATCGGTGAAAGTGTATCTATGCGTGTATATCTGCATATATATATATATATATAGGCGTAGGCAGGGCTGTGTGGTTAAGAAGTTCGCTTCATAACCATGTGGTTCCAGGATCTATCCCACTGTGCGGCGCCTTGGGCAAATGTCTTCTACTATAGCCTCGAGCTGACCAATGCCTTGTGAGTGAAATTGGTAGAGGGAAACTGAATGGAAGCCCATCATTATAAATATATATATACATATATATATTCCCATACTAAAATCAGTATGGTTGGTGACAGGAAGGGCATCCGACCGTAAAATGCTGCCTCAAGAAATCTCAATCCAACCCATGCTAGCATGGAAAAACGGATGTAAAAGCGGCGATGATGATGATGATGATGTGTGTGTGTGTGTGTGCGCGTTTGTCTCCACGAAGTCTTCATTGTTGGCACCGCTTGGCTACCCGTGAGCATGTAATATATATATATATATATATTATATTTCTTCAAAGCTGAGTCGTGACTCGGAGTTTCTTGTTGCTGATCTTCAATTGCCTGAGAATCAGGAATAAGAACACCAAGTAGCAACTTATGCAGACTCTGCTTTGAATAAATATTCCACTCTACCTAACAGTATTCAGTACTTTCTTTGTGTGTGTGTGTGTGTGTAGATCTGACGGTCTTCCACATAGTTTTCGCCTACCAAATTTCACTCACAAGGCTCTGGTTGGCCCCAGGACTACACTAGAAGACACTTAACCAGGGTGCCGACTAGTGAGGTCGAATTTGGAACAGCGTGGTTGCAAAGCAAACTTCTTGACCGCAAGGCCATGCCTGTGCCATATCTTATTAATATTATATATTAAATGTATGTCTATTATATTTACATATACATATAGAAAAAACACCTATGAGAGAGGTGTGTGTGTGTGTAAGTGAGTGTCTTTTGTTACATACCTCAAGCTTAGCCTTGTTGCCATCACCTAGACTAGGGTGGTTACACTTCTGTATTCGCTCAATGATGGTAATTTGATCATTTGGAGAATGACCCTCCAGTTCTGTCTTGAGAGCTTCATATGTTTTTGGAGCTGAAATTGATAATGACACACAGTTCAAATCCAAGCAAGAGAATTGAAAGAAGATTTTTTATTTTTTATTAACCTAATTGTCATTAGCTAGGTCATAATTAGCTATACATTTATTAGCATAGCAACATCTTTATTAGCTAGGTAAACATAGTTTCTCAGCTCCAGATGAATGAAATGCAAAGTCAAGTCTGGCAGGATTTCAACTCAAAATGTAAATAGATGTATTCTCTTATTCTTTTACTGGTTTCAGTCATTGGACTGTGGGCAATGGTATACTCCTTTCTAACGACTCCACTACCTGACTGGTATTTATTTTATCGATCTCAGGATGAAAGGCAAACTAAAACTGGGTAGGATTTGAACTCAGAACGTAACCAAATATCACAAGGCATTTTGTCTGATGCTCTACCAGTTCTGCCATCCACAAATAATAATGATTTCTATCATAGGTACACAGCCACAAATTTCAGTGGGGAGGGATATAGTTGGTTATAATCAGGCCCAGTACTTGCTTGGTACTTTATTGTATTGAGCTTGGAAAGATGAAAGGCAGTCTACCTTGGCGGGATTTAAACTCAGCCCGTAAAGAGATGTAACTAAATACAGCAAGACATTTTGCTTGACGCTCTACTTATTCTGCCAAATGGACTGCCTTCTATAAATAACAATGATTTCTCTCACAGTGGGGCAAGGTCATGAATTTGTAGAGAAGGAGTATAGTTAACTGAGCCGGCCCTCAGTACATGACTGGTTCTTAGAGTCAAGTTTCTATTTTTATTTCATCCCACTGCGGGGGCGTCAAGAAAATAAGTCTGATTAATGAAGATCAAGATAAATGAAAGTCTGCCCTATACAGGTCTAGCAAATAAAGATTAGGCTAATAAATGTCTAGATAATAGTAATGGATCTAGCTAATACAAATCTCATTTCTGTCAGTAACTTATGAGATATAAGGAATGAAAGATAGAGTCAACCTCAACAGCATTTGAACTCAGAACATAGAGTGATAAAAATGTTAATTCTTTCTACCATAGGCACAAACTTTAGGGGAGGGGTAAGTCTATATCGACACCAATACTTGACTGGTACTTTGTGTTTACCAACCCCAGAAGGATGAAAGGCAAAGTTGACCTCGGTGGGATTTGAAGTCAGAACATAAATTGTCCGAGCAAATACCACAAGGTATTTTATCCGACACCTTACCGATTCTAATAATAATATTTAGCATTTAGTCCAGCAGCAACACATACTAAATTAGATTTCTAACATAGGTACAAATCCACACATTTTGTAGTTGAATAAATTGACACTAGTACTTGATTGGTACTTAGTTTATCAAAAACAGACGGATGGACGGTAAAGTAGACCCTGGTGGGATTTGAACACAGAACATAACAGAGAAGAAAGAAGAAAAAAAAAGGAAATGGGGAAAAAAAGGAGAAGAGAAATTAAGAAAAAGAAGTGAAATAATAAAAGATTAGTGTAAATGCAAAGAGGCTTATTTAAAGTATTTCATATTAGTATGTTTGTTAATTTTACCTTTAAACACAAACGGTAGTTCTTTCTTGGCTTTCTCTGATATTTCTAACAGTTTCTGGAAATGAATAAATCAAGAAATCAATAATTACAAGAACAGGATATTAGCCTCCACACATCATTTCAAATCACACCGTACATGGGACATATATTAGAGAATGTACTAGTCCAAGATACTTGATGTCTGAAAAGAAAAAGACAGGATGGTCATGACTGGAATGCCTCAAATCATAGGTCTGCTTGATCAGGGCTCACCAGGAGCTAAACAACAACAACAACAAGAACAACAGCCAGCAGTTCTATATCTATTTTCCATGCTGGAATGGGTTGGATGAGTTTGCAATACAGCAGCCTTCCAAATGTTTTAAGTCCCAAAGCTCACATCAAGTACACATGCAACCTGTGCTGATGTGTTTGATAGTGTTTCCAGTAATACTGTTTGTTTGAGGTTCAGAATTCTCTACTCACACCATCAACTGCTGTGCTTTTACAGCGTTGCAATGTATACCTTTATTTTTTTTACTGGACTGGTCTGGAGGAAGAGCCTATACTCATAGTCCTCTGAGAGCATGGTCACACATGTACAAGAGAAGTTCTCCCGTGTAGCTTGAGTATAGGCCCTTCCTCCAGACTAATCCAGTAAAAAAAAAAAAGCATACATTGCAAGCCTGAGTTCAAATCCTGCCAGGGTTGTCTTTGCATTTCATCCACCTGGAGCTTAGAAAATATATCTAGCTAATAAAAAGAAAAAAAAAAAAAAAATTGCTTAAATCAGTGATTGTTAAGGTACTACAAGCAAAGAAGAAAGTACCCTACCAGTTTCACATCTGCTTTGTTGGTACTAGACCTTACCTTGGATTCATCTTCTTCATCTTCTGAAGATTTTGTACCAGTCGTGCCATCCTCACAAGAATCGTCTGTTTTAGAATTATCATCATCATTACTATCGTCATCGTCATCACCATTATCATCGTCATCTGTAAATTTGAGCAGAAAATTTCATAAAACAGATCAGCGTTTCTCAAATTGGATTCCACGAGATAAGGTGTCTTTTAAAAAAATTTCATAAAAAATTTAGTATAAGGGTTCCGTGACAAAATAAGTTTACTGAAATAGATGTATTTATTTTGTTAAACAGAAACATTGTTGGCGGTGGTAGTGGTCGGCTGGGAGTGATGATGGTGGTGGTGGTGGTGATAGGAGAGTGAAGTTGAGTATTATCTACTCTAACGAACACAGATGCAGAATCTTTTAAATCATTTAATGATTAAAAATATTCATCATCATCATCATCATCATCATTTTTTCCATGCTAGCATGGGTTGGACGGAGATTTCTTGAGGCAGCATTTTTACGGTCGGATGCCCTTCCTGTCACC
>JAOPJM010178899.1:0-13030 GCA_027124095.1 Muusoctopus leioderma
CGGGCCGAAATCACCCGTCCAACCCATGCCAGCATGGAAAACGGACGTAAAACGATGATGATGATATATATATATATCAGCACAGTTTCTGTCTATCAAATTCCACAAACAAGATATTGGTCAACCCAAGGCTATGGTAGAAGACACTTGCCCAAGATGTCATGCAGTGGGATTGAACCTGGAAGCATGTGGTTGCGAAGCAAACTACTTAACCACAGTCATGCTAAGACTCATAATTGTAACTTAAATTTTTCCATTTTTTACCAGTGTGGTTTCTATTTTTAACCAAACAGATTAAAATATTCACTGTAGATGTAGAATAAATTAGAAAATAATAGGAGGTTGTTGTTGTTGTTTAGCCCCAGGTCAGCCCTGATCCAACAGACCTATGATCAAATGTGTTCCAGTTGTGATCATCCTATCTTTTTATAATATGATGACTTTTTTATAATATCTGAAACATTCAAAGTTAACAAAAAAGGTAGGGAAGTTAAAAATTAAGAAAAAGATTTCACATCAAGTCAAATGAGTAATAATATTATAATTTTGCATATTATTAAATCTCATTTTTAGAGATGAAAGATGTTTTAATATTTACATCTCATCAATCAAAATCCATAGACTAGGGAGACTGTAGGTGTACAGCAAGGGACACAGCCTCCTCCCTCCATCTTTCCTGGTCATCAGGCAACCTCAAGTTTTCCACCATCTTCCTCCCAGTCTATATCTTGATGTTGCTCAACCACCCCCTTCGTGGTCTTCTCATTCCTTTTTTACAGTGGGGTTTGTCCATGCACGACCATATTTGCTAAAGTCAATGTCATGGTGTCATGTTACATAACCATACCACTTCAATTTCCACCTTTTGACAATTGCCAAAGGAGTTTCGTGGTTTACAATCTTCTCAACAATTTCTTTCCTAACACTTTCCATCGTCAGTTCGATGTTCTGTGTATAGAATGTGAAGCACTTTTCTACAATATTTCATTTCAAAGGACATGATCTTTTTCTCACTTTCAGCATCTAACGTCCGAGATTCACACTCTTAAAGTGCAATTGAAATTGCTGTTGCTTTTAAAAAGTGAATTTTTGTTGTTGTTATTGTAATCTTTTTATTTTTCCAAACAGAGTCTAATTTTTATAAAGTTGCTGTAGCTGCTGAAATCCATCATTTTACCTCTTTCTTTGATCATACACCTTTCATTTACATCTCATTAACAACAACATTACAATTTACGATGTAAATATTGAAAAAATCTTTCATCTCTAAAGATGAGACTTAATATCCAAAAAATTATAATCTTATTAACAACAGCTCATCTCAAGACATTTAGACATTTAAGTCAAATGAGTATATAGAAGTTTTGTTGCTGATTCAAAAGAGTTTTAGGAAAATACTTTGAAAGATTTTAATGAAACATCAGAAATAACTTACCATAACTTGATTTTTGAGTGTCGCTTAATATCTTAGGAGGACTGATAATTCCTAAAATGCAAGAATTAAAAATTATAAATCCTCATCATGAACATCTTCATTTCCTATATCAAGCCTCACTGCACCCAAGCATATTATCATAATCATCAGTGTCCATCCACTATTATTATTATTACTATAGACTGGCGTGTTGCTTCCTAAAGTGACAGCAACCAACATGCCACACCTCAGTGACCAAGCCAGAGAGACGGCAATTGTCAAAGAATACAAGGCAGTCATAGAACTTAAGTCCATCCCACAGCAAAACCAGACAAGAACGTCCATAGAGTTCTGGGTATTGGTTGCACCTGAAGATGTTGGTGACATTCCCAAAGGTTTCTGCTTTGAGCAGAATCAGCAAATGTGGGTGGTGGTCAAGGGCAGGAAGCCTAAATGCTACACTTGTGGGAGAACAGACCACCTTAGGACATTTTACCCCACAGGAAATAAAGTGTTGAGTGATAGTCCTCGCTGCTACCAGCACCTCAACTACAGCCACAACAAAATACACAGGAGCAAGAACAACAACAACCACACTTGAAGGAGTTCACACTGAAGTGCCCTCCTAAACAAAAGAACATTCACACAAACACAGACATGCAAGAACAAGCTCAGATATACACAGACTTAGCCTTGACACCTTCCAACTCCTCAAATAAAGATGACAAAGGTGAGAAGGAAGAATCAGAGAAATAGCAGAAAATATAGAGGTTGACAAAATTTAAGAGAGGTGGGACAGGAGAAACCAGCAGTCATATCCCCAAGACCCAAACATTAGCCAGCCCGAAGTCTCACAAAAAAAGAAGAAGAAAAAAAAAGAGCATAGCGAAACAAACGAGTCAGCCAACTGGCCAACAACAACAACAACAGCAACAACAACATCAGCAGCTGCAAAGGGAGCAACAACAACAACAACAACACAGCAACAACAGCTACAACTACCCCAACAACAGCAGAAGATACAAAAACAAAAGATGCAACAACAACAGCAGCAACAACAGCAGCAGCAGCAGCAGCAGCAACGACAACCGTCAACTCTCCATAATTTCACTGTTGCTCAGAAGAACAACAGTGAGTTAATAGAGTTCATCCCAAAACACACAGACATAACAACATAGAGGGCAGAAATAAATGAGTTTCTCCTGAAGACAAAAACAGACAGACTTCTGATACAGAAGATAGCAGTAGTCTATTCATAAGTCCTGAATGGGATGTATAAATACACATGATTTGGGGTTGGCATGGAAGCAGGGACACTAAGCCTAGATGTGGTAGTCACCAGTGATACCAGGATATCCGAGACACACTCACTCATTCTCATTCTGGTTGACTATGAGGTCTACAGCACCTTTGGCCTGTTTAGTAGATTGAGTGGTGTGGCAGTGCTACTTTGAAAAGGCATAGCTCTAATCAGCCAGCATGATCTTCCTAGACCCGGATGGTAGGTCAGTAGTCCTAGACATGAGCTACAGTGGAGGTGGTAGTGCTTGCAGACTGGTGGTCGTTTATTCCCCAACAGGAGCTGGAAGGCTGGATTTCTTCAGACATCTAGAAGCTTTTCTAGGAACATCTCACTCATTAGTGTTTGTGGCTGACTCAAATAGTATCTTAAACACATGCAGAGATTGTGTGGGAGTAGCTGATGGGAGAGTGTGTGGGAGTAGCTGATGGGAGAGTGTGTGGGAGTAGCTGATGGGAGAGTGTGTGGGAGTAGCTGATGGGAGAGTCAGGTGCAAATGTCTCACAAACATGCTCAGCCACTTCCAGCTGTTTGACAGGTATCACCTGGATTTCCCAAATGCACCTATGTGGATTTGAATAAACCACAGTGAGTCAGTCAAGTTGTACTTAGATAAAGTTTACATTAAGTTAACTGATAGGGACAGTATAAGTTGTCCAGTTTCAGGGTTTAGCTAGCTACACAGACCTCAAATTCATGATCTGTACAGTCAACTTAGATAAGACTATTAAACAGCATCTAAAGTATTGGAAACTGAATGCATTTTTCCAAGTATGGAAAGATTTCAGGGACTGGATTAGCGAATTAGTTAAGTGGGAATTGACGGGTGCATTTATCAATAATAAGTGGTGGGTCTCAATAAAAAGGAAAATTAGAGTAGAATCTGTCAATTTTAGCAAAGATGTAGCAATAGAGAAAAGTGGATTAGAGGAGTTAGTCAACTGTTTAGAAGCGGTAAACAGAAAAGGCATCACTTATGATATGCTTGCAGTGATAATAGCTTTTAACCACTTCCTCAATGCAAAACACAAGGGATGCGTTGTTCATGCTAGAACGCATGCTACGAAACACGAGGGAGCAAAAGCCACTTGATGACTAGTGGAGGTGTAGCATGGCAACAAAGCCACACTTCAATCTTTGAAAGACCACAGTAGGTGCATGTTATCTGATTGCAAGTAGATGTGTGTGGTTTTGTTGTTCAGTTCTTTACTGAACTGTCCACAAGGAACAACGGACTGGAGACAGTGGACTTCAATGCCTACCTTGATGATCTGATGTGACTCTAAGCCAAAGATTCAAAGTGCTGCGAAAAAACGATTTCAGCAGATGAAGTAGCAGATGTGTTGAGCAGCCGTGTGATGGGAAAATCACAAACTTTATTGTTACATGCAAACTTGTTCACAGCTGTCTACTGCAATTGGCAGCATACCAAGTTGTGTGAGCTGAGGAGTGGTGATGCTTCTGAGAAGAACCCAAACAAGGGGGACATAATAGACAACTTCAGGCCAATAACTCTGCTTAACACAGAGTCAAAGATTTTGGCAAAGGTGCTCACCAACAGGTTGGTGCTTGTCATTGGTAGCAAAGATGGACATGCACAAACTTGTGTGTTCCCTGGCAGATCTATCCACAACAACCTCCACTTCATGTGATGCATTGTAGAGTATGTCAGCACTAGATCGGGATTCAGTGAGGCTCTGATCAACTTAGATCAGTTTAAAACGTACAACAGGGCTGATCATTCCTACCTGGCAGCTGTCCTAAGCATAGCCAGTGTTGGTCTGCCTTCAAAGGCTGGATCACTACAATATACAGTGGCATCTGTTCAGTGGTCAAACTAAACAGCTGCCTATCAGACCCATTTCACATTGTGCACTGGGTTTGCCAAGGATGCTCCTATCGTCTCTTCTTTATGTTTTGATGCTGGAGTCATTGCTGTGGAGGTTGGAGAGAGAGGGGTATCCCACTTAAACTGGGACACATGAGAGCTATGTCTGCATACGTGGACGATCTCACTGTCATGGTGTTGGACATATCATAAATTGAGATGGTAGGCACCATTCTGGGGGAGTACCAAAAGGTAACAGGAGCACGCACTAACCAGAACAAGTCGGTTGGCTTGCAACTCGGCACCTGGAGAGGAAAGTCTATGCAGGACAGTAGCTTCTGTCACTGGAATGAGGGTCCAGTTAGGTGCTTGGGGCTGGTTTGGACTAGACTTCCAAGTGGATAAAAACTGGGAAGAGGTCACGAGCAGGGGGCCAATCTCACTCAGAAATAGGCTAAGAGGAAGCTGTCCCTGAAAGTGAAAAGTGACTAATGTCTACATCATTTCACTGATGTACTATTGTCTATGATGTACTATGTACTATGTTAGAAACAATTATTATTATTATTACCAATTCTTGCAGTATTTAGTTACAGCTCTTTATGTTCTGAGTTCAAATTCCACAAAGATTAGCTTTGCCTTTCGTCCTTCTGGGCTTGATAAAATAAAGTACCAGTTGAGTGCTGAGGTTGATATAATCAACAATACCTTCTCCTGAAGTTGGTGTTCTTGTTAGAAATTCATCAACCTTTGCATTCTATAGAGGATTAGTGGTAGGCAAGAGCTACAACTTTCTTGGGGAGACTAGATGTTGACAAAGATCAATTCAACAGCCTATTCCAGAGGACTTTCAGCCAGAGGACTACGGACAACTTCTAAAAATCCCTGGGCTGGCAGTGCTAATGGCGCGGGGTGGGCATTGCCAGTTCAGCATAAACTCTACAACATGGAAGTGCTGTTAGCAGAGCTTGTCTAAGATGTGCATAGAGTGATAAAACTGTTCTGCACACACTCATTCAATGCACAAGCATTGCTGACTTGTGGAGTTATGCTGAACAGCTGTTGTTCAATGTAGAACAGATCTAGCTATTAACTGAGTCCATCATAGGATTGCTCTACTGCCTTTCTTTGACTAGGAAAAGCAGGTAGTTTTCCTCTGTATGGGGGACAATATTCAAAAGTCTGAGGGCAGAGATTTACCTCTTCAGCCAAGTCCTTATCAACTTCTTCAAGTTCCACTTGGAGAGGAAGGTGCTACCCTCCAGTACATTTGCTGAAAGGTAGGTGAGAGTGGTGAGTATGGCACAAGTGAATGGGCCTACTCTCAGCATGCACCTGGAGAATACAGCTGGGAGAGGGCACTTGTACATGGTAGTAAGGGTAATCTGGGATCTCCAATTGTCCCTCGATGGCTGTTCCTCTATTGGAACATTTCATTTCATTTTCTTTTATACTATTGTTTTTCATGCCTGTTTTCTGATACTCAATTCTATGTAAAACCCCACTGTTTATGCAATTTGTCTTTGTAATATCCTCTTATCCATCGCCCTTGTGACAAATAAAGAAACAATTATGATCTTTGTTGTTGTTGTTGTTGTTATTATTATTATCCCGCCGAGGTCAACTTTGCCTTTCATCCTTCCGGGGTCGATAAAATAAAGTACCAGTCAAGTACTGGGGATTGTTGGCCTTGTGCCTAAATTAGAAACAATTATTATTATTATTATTAAGCTTTCCTGGCAATGTCCTGCTCTTTAGTATAATTGAGTGACTGAAACTGCATTTTAGATGCACAATATATGGCGGTGCCCCAGCATGGCCACAGCTCGCAGGCTGAAACTGGTAAAAGAGTAAAATATGAATGTGTGGGGCTAGTGCATAGGAGAAGGGGGTGTAAAAAGCCTTGAAAACCTGCTCAGACATTTCCAACTGTCCGACAAGTACCGACTGAACTTCCGGATGTGCCATTGTGGACATGGAGTAACCACAGCGGATCGTATTTAGATAGAGTTTTTATTAGGCAAGCTGACAGGGATAGTGTAGGATGTTCTCTACCGGCACACAAAGACTAGAGGGACTGGATTAGCAATTTAGTTAGGCAGCAGTTGACAGGGGCAATCATCAACAACCGGTGGTGGGGCACCCTGAAGTGGGCGATTAGGTCAGAATTGGTAGCACTTAGTAAAGAGTTAGCAATAGAGAGGAATAGATTGGAGAGGATGCTAGTTAGCAAGCTAGAAGAGGCGATTAACAAAGGCATTGCGACCGGCGTGCTAGTGGTGAGAAAGGCACTCAACCATTTCTTCAACGCAAAACACGAAGGCTGTGTTGTCAGAGCTAGGGCTCATGCACTAAAACACAAGGGCACTAAAGCTGTCTGATGGGCCCAATTGATGGAGGCGTGGTGTGGTGACAAAGCCACAATTCGGTCTTTGATGGACCGGGGCTAGCACGTGCTATTCAGTTCCAGGCAGATGTGTGCAGCTTTTCAGCAGCACTTTGCTCGACTGTTTGGGGTTGTCAATGGTGGGTCAGAGGAAAGTGCGGCAGTAGACTTTACTACCTACCTCAACAGCCTGCCACAACTCTCGAGCTAGGCATGCCGTGGCTGCTGATGTGCAGATACATGCTCAGGTTGCGCCACCTGCAGAGATTCCTGGACGGTGAGCAGGTGTGGTCACTGTTCGTGAGGCACATCTTGACGGAGCTGCAGTCCTGGGTGAAGCAAAGACCGAGACTGGGCAACTGGCATCTGGAATGTCATCAGGCGCTCACTGCCCTCTACAAGTCGGGCAATGGGATCGGTGGAAGTTCCACTCTAGCAATTTATAGAAGGTTAGTGGAGGGGAAGAGTGACGACATTCTCCAGGAAACTCTGGGTGTCAACGAAAATGAACTGGCTAGTCTGTTCCGGAGAACTTTCGGGTTGGGGACCACTATGGATAACTTCCAGAAGTCCTTGGCCTGGCAATGCTACCGAAGGGCGCTACCGGTTCAAGATGAACTCCACAAGCATAGAAGTGCTGTCAGGCGGACCTGTTCGACAAGCGTGCAGAGCGATGAAACCATTCTGCATGCACTCGTTCAGTGTTCGGGCATTGCTGACATGTGGAGTTTTGTTGAACAGCTGCTGTCACGTGTGGGACGAATCTGGCTGTTGGCTGAGTCCATTGTGATGATTTCCCCACCATCCTTTTTTAACCTGGCAGGGAAGGCTGTTTTCCTCTGTCTGGTGGCTGTAGCAAAAGAGGTTGTGTGGTGGACGAGGTTGAGAAGTCTGAGGACAAACACTTTCCTCTTGGGTTGAGCCCTCATCGACCTTTTCAAGTTCCACTTGAAAAGGAGGGTGAGGTTGGAGAGGGAGGCGCTGTTTTCATGTGAATTTAACAAAAGATGGGTGAGAGCGGTGAAAAAGCCAAGAGTGGACGAGACCGCTCTAAGTATACGCCTGTAGGTCGGAGAATGACAGTTGGAGAAGGCACTTGTCATTGTCGTCGTTGTCCTCATCATCATCATCATTATTATAAGGCAGAGTCATTAGCACATCGAACAGAATGCCTTGCAGTATTCGTTCTGGGTGACTGCGCTCTGAGTTCAAGTCCCACTGAGGTCAACTTTGCCTTTCATCCTTCTGGGGTAGTTAAATAAAGTACCAGTCAAGTACTGGGGTCGGTTTAATCAACTCACCCCTCCCCTAAAATTTCTGGCCTTGTGCCAATATTAGAAAGAATTATTATTTAAGGAATATAAACTGGTAGAGGTGTCACAAATAGCTGAGATGCGAAATCTAGCCCAGTGCCCACAGATGATTTCAAACACTGCCAAATTCGATCATGCAATGCTATCATTGTTATTGTTGCTGTTTATCCCCAGGTCAGCTCTAATGTAGCAGACTTAAGATTCAAAGGTATTCCAGCCGTGACCATCCTGTCTTGTTTTCAGACTAATGTGTCCTTCCATGTTTAAGATAGTAGGGGATTTGTCTGCTATTCCTAGCAGGTCAAGCCCTCTCATTGGCTCATTCATACAATTCTTTCTAAAGATGAAAAAAAATAATAATAACAAATACCAGTAATACCACTGGATTCAGTTATAAAATTTATACTGCCTTCTTTTATAAACTGAGCCCTGTATCAGTCAAAATAATTCTTATTTCAAAATCAGTCTAACTTACCTTGAGGTTTAAGTATCTGCTCATATATCATGCTCTGGGCAATCATATATTTTTGTGTGATGTCTCCAGATTCAGATAGCAAGGCATTGTAATCTGCAATGAAATGTTAACCCAAAGATATACTTGTTAGTAAAATCTAAATCAAAGATTAAATGTTATTATAAATACCCCAAAAGTGAAGTGGGACTAATGAAAGATTTTATCAAAAACTTCTGCCCTAGTTTAGTCACAAAACAGCCCTAGACCAAAGGAATTATTGCGTTTTGCACAGAACACTTCACTCTACATTGAAGGGTTCTGCTCGAAACATTATGCTTCTCTTCTTCATGGAAAAATAATATTTGATTCCATTTTGCAAACATTTTGTACTCATTATTTGCCAATGCAAGGGTAGTGAATTGACAGACTCATCAAAGCGTCAAACAAAATGCCTTACGGTGTTTGTTCCAGCTCTTTACATTGTGAGTTCAAATCCTGCTGAGGTGAACTAAAATAAATTACCAGTCAAGTACTTGGGTCGATATAATCGACTATTCCCTTTCCTTCAAAATGTCTGGCCTTGTGCCTACATTAGAAGCAATTATTTGCCAATGCAGACCATCACTACTTTCCTCAGAGTCTACTGTTTCACAGTATTATTATATTCCTATCAAGGTGGTCAAGTGGAAGAAACAGTAGAGTGCTGGACTAAATGCATTGCAGTACTTAGTTATTTAAGTATTTAGTTGTATATGCGTTAGTGGATAAGAATGCTCTCACACTTAATTTAGAAATAAAGGTTCCGAGTTTAAATCCAGTCTTGAACTATGTACACATCTAAAAATGAAACACCTGATGATCAATGAAGCATAGTGTAAAAAATATAAATATGGGCTCAGTGTTTGTGCCACCTAGGGTGGTCCTACAGTTTGCCACTCCCATTCTCCACGATAAACACAACACAATACACATCAAACATACTTAAGCCAAAAAGGGCCACCTGGGGTGGAGCACCCACCTTGCCCACCCCTAGCTATGCTACTGTATAGACTCCAAAGATGAGGTTAATTGTCTGGAAAAATTATAATCTTATTAATAACAACTCATGTTAGAACTATATACATTTAATTTAGTTATGCTATTTTACATTCTTGGTTCAAATACTGCTAGGGTTGACTTTGCCGTTCATCCTTGTGGTGTTGATAAAAACAAAGTATCAGTAATGTACTGAGGTTGGCGAAAAAAAAATCACCACTTGTTGTTTAACCCCAGATCAACCCTGATTGAGAAGACCTATGATCAAAGGCGTTCCAGCTGTAACCATCCCATTTTTCATATATCATGACAAACGCCAATGGTGTCATCACTACAGACATCTCTGTACAAGGGCAAAAACTAGAGACAGTGCAGCAGTTTAAATACCTGGGGGCGATCATTAATGATAAAGGATCAAGACCAGAAATCCTTACAAGAACCGCACAGACAATGACTGAACTAACCAAGCTCAAATCAATATGGAAAGATAAGAACATCACCATGAAGAACAAGATCAGACTCCTGCGTGCACTGGTGCTCTCCATCTTCCTGTATGCATGTGAGACATGGACCCTCACTGCAGAGATACAGAGAAAGATACAGACACTAGAAATGAGATGCTACCACACCATCTTAGGCATCTCATACATAGACTATATCACAAACGAGCAGGTCTGCAAAACAATCCAACATTTATTGGCCCCCATGAAGACCTTCTCACAATAGTGAAGCAAAGAAAGCTGAGATGGTATGGGGCCATGTAACACGATCCAGTGGTCTTGCAAAAACCATCCTGCAAGGAACTGTGGAAGGGGAGAGAAAGAGAGGCGGACAAAGAAAAAGATGGACAGACAACATTAAAGAGTGGATAGGCAAATCATTAACGGAGACATGAGATCTGGCACGTGACCACGACAGATGGAGAAGACTGGTGCACAGAAAGTCACAACGGCGCCCCTACGATTCCATCAGGAGTTTGGGGCCTACGATGATGATGTCATCAGGGACCACATTGTCCAATGTGTCCTTCCTTTTTTGAAATAATAGGGTGTGATCTAGTTGGCAGATTTAGCTGCTATTTCTAGCAAGTCAAGCAACCTATGTATCCAGGAATACAATATGATACAACCTGCAGACCAGTCCCCTGATTGCAGGAGTCAGAATGCAAACAAGGATCCTAGCCAAAGGCCTGAGTGAATGACTAAGTGACTGACAAAGTGTAGCTATGCAAGGAAGAATTATATTAATATATGTGTTTGCACTTGCACAGTTACAGAAACAGAGTAGAAACGTGTATAGCAACAGGCTTATGCTGTACAAGGGCACAGTCCATACGCATGCCTATAAGTATGAATGTGCATGTAAGAATGTCCAGGGGGTGAGTGCACCCAAGTACATTCAGAAGATCTGAATGGAAGGATACATGAAAACACATGCAAGCAGGTGAATATGCAATGGTATGAACATGTGTCCAATTATTCTTTATCCACTACCCTTTATTCATCAATTATTTACATTTATTATTATTATTCATTTTATGATCCACTCACTTGCCCGCTAGTGCTGTCACCCACTATTGTACTTGTAGACGAGTATGTGCTTTGTGCACATTATAATGCTCATACCTGTGTAGACGTCATGGTTTGTATACACTAGAATGGACAGATGTATGAAAAGAACGCATTGAATGAATTTACACACTGGGCTAAAAATTCACTATCCCATGTGCGATTTATCTCCCTTTGACCACCTATCTTTGACTCTTAACCTTAATTTTATTGTTTATGGGGTTGCATCCGGTAAGAGTGACCTCCCTTGTTAGACATTACCATTACTCCAACAGATGATTTGTGCTAATCGGAACATTATGTTTCATCTGCCTTTTTGCTTGTTGTTGCATGCCTTCAACCCAAAACGACTGACCAAGGGTTCAAACGTGATATCGTTTGATGAAACTTATAGTTTCCGCCAGTTTTGGTTTCAGCCGACCAAATTAATATATTTTTATCTTTCAAGGCATTTTATTCAAATAGTCTGTGATTGTGCTTTACCCTGCATGATCTATGTCTTGTCGCCCTGCTATTTAAATTGGATATAATTTCGCCACTCCAGAAAATTCATGTCTATGATATTTCTGTAGAGTGTTAAATAGCACCCTCAAACATACTTTCTGTTGATGGTTCTACACCACCATGAACATGTATGTATAAATCCTTGTATATTATATATATATATATATACAGGCACTAACCATACACAAGATACCATTTTTACGGAAACAGAATACACACGTGTGTGCATATATACGTAATCTATGTGGGCATACATAATATGTATATGTATGCCGTAGGAGACAATTAAAATGGTTGGTGACAGGAAGGGCATCCGGCTGTAAAATACGGCCTCATAAACTCTAAATATTTTGGATCATTCTAAGATGATATGAAAAATCTTTAAAATTCCAATTTGAATATATTTAAATAAAACTTGCTTTTATTGTCCCTTTTGAATGCCATTTTTGCTCAAAACACCCCCACCTCACTCTCTACCGCTCTTATTCACTGCAGTCACCTCCTCTCCTACTTCCTGTCTCTATCTGTAAACCTAGATTCACTTCTTTGTCACTTCCACCCACCAGTCTAACTTACATTGTCTCATGATGTCATAGCAATTATAATTTTATAGAAATGAAGGAAATATTGTTCACATAGAACAAGGACAACAAATCAAATTTACTTTCATATTTCATCATCATCAACGTTTTTACGTCCGTGTTTTCCATGCTAGCATGGGTTGGACGGAGAATTTTTTGAGGCAGCATTTTATGGTCAGATGCCCTTCCTATCACCAACCATGGGAATCCTACCACTGAACTACCAAACGGCTGGGCATTTTGTTATTTGGAGACGTAAACAAACTCACCGGCCGATCGATAAATGTTCAGCGGTGATAAGCACACACACATTATCATCATCATCATCAACGTTTTACATCCATGTGTCCATGCTAGCATGGGTTGGACGGAGGTTTTTTGAGGTAGCATTTTATGATTAGATGCCCTTCCTGTCACCAACCATACTGATTTCAAGTATGGGAATCCTACCACTGAACTACCGAACGGCTGGACATTTTGTTATATGGAGACGTAAACAAACTCACCGGCCGATCGATAAACGTTCAGCGGTGACAAGTACACACATACACACACGGACACACACATATATATATATATAGATGGCTGTGTGGTTAAGGAGTTCGCTTCGCAACCGCATGGTTTCGGGTTCAGTCCCACTGCGTGGC
>JAOPJM010179396.1:0-13020 GCA_027124095.1 Muusoctopus leioderma
TGTATATTTTGTATATTTTGTATATTTTGTATATTTTGTGTATTTTGTATATTTTAATACCGCTCGGTACATTTACAATGATAAAACATACAGAGTAATCTCATGTTAGAATCGTTGCTAAAATATAAATGAAATATTATTACATTACCACACTGAACCTTCCTACTTCTTTCAATAGTTGATAACATTCATCCTCTGCACAATTCTTCACTGGTTTTTAATATTAAAGTATGATTGCTTGAGGCCGAACTGAAAATCGTCTAGATCACATAATCATCCATCCCTGAACTAATTTCATTTAGAGCCAGAGGTTGATTGCCATGTACTTTTAAGTTCAACACTTCATATATTTCATTGAATATTTTCAGTAAGTTCACAGCGATGTAATCGTAATCCGCTTTCTTTGTGTAGGTTTGAGGTCATTTAATAGCTGCAAGTCAACATATCATTTCTAAACTAAGATTAACCTTCTCAATTTGTTTCTTATTTCATAGATCAGTTTTCTATATTAGTTCCTTGGAATGTTCTTATGTTATTACTATATAGGAATGATCATGTGACTACGTTAGACACAATTACTATACAGAAATACGTAGTCTGAGTATAATAATTATACTCCTGAGTACAATATACTCCTGAGTACAATATACTCCTGAGTATAATATACTCCTGAGTACAATATACTCCTGAGTATAATATACTCCTCAAGTAAGGTTCGTCCCGGTGGGGTTACATTCTGTAACATTGGGGACAATATTTCAAAATTTCAATAAACTAGCAGAAGTAACAACATCAGTGGAGGTGGCACGTGATCAGACAGTTCCGGAGAGTAGCTGTAGAATGAATTACAAATATATAAATCTTCCAGACTCAGTCTTCAGCCTCCCCATCATCAAAACTCCAATTTATTTTATACTTTTGCTGTTGGGTATTGAGATGTTGAGAGATATATTTCTCTAATCAAACATCGTACTTTATGAGTATGTTATTGTAACACGTTTTTACTTCTGCTATATTCTGATGTTTTATGCCTCCCCTATTTATGGTTTCGTTTCCAGTTTGTCTTCTCTAAATGTTGCAGCCACTTCTACTATTTGTAGATTTCGGCGGCTTTGTCTAAAGTATTCGTCAATTCTAATCGCAATACGTCTATAATTGGTCTCTATTTTTTAATCATTTTCCATCGAAATCTTTTTCACGTTTAGCCGATGGACATCTCATTTTCAACAGTGTATTACCCGGACTCAGATTGCAGTTTTATGATCTCAGCCACCCTGTTATAAATATATATAAACCCACCCTGCTATAAATATATATAAACAAACACATTGTAATGGTATTTTCTCCGCCTCTCTATTTTATTTTTGGAATTGTCTTTGTTGTTCTGTAGAAAACTCACCAGATATTTACATTCTAGTCTGATGAGTTCTTTTATCTTTTATGTCCAACCTGGTATTCTTCCAACACCCTAACTAATTCTATGTATGATGAGGTTCTAGTCCTCCCCTTATTTCAGTTGTTGTGTGTATGTGGAGATCATCACTTTCATATGTTTAAATATGGCAGCCTCTGTTATTTTGGACTTTACTGTTATCTATGTGCTGAAAGTTTAGATTGTCTGGAATTGTGGATATTTATAATGGCTCCATTTTGCAAAGTACTTTAAGTCACCCACATAGAACAACTGGTTTCATTCGCCTCATTTAATTTTAGAACAAAATACCGTTTCTATTCATGGAGTTTATTCGCTTACGGGTAACTGTTCTTTAAATCGGAGAGTGATGATGATATTTACACTTTTTCAGTACCACCCATGATAAGTGATTCTTTTTATCTAAGAGTATAGATTTTACAGTCCTTCTTCCCCATTATAGCTAATATGATGTCTTCCACCTGTTACTTACGGCCATGGTTATCGGGTATTTTCGCTTAATTTCATAGTTTTCAATTCTGAAAAAAAAATTCCAGAAGAAAAAAAACCGTTTTGATTTAGATTCTCATTCACACAATATATATACATTTCTCCTATGGTTTTTAATTTCAAATTATGCTATACATAAAGATGATTCACCTTTAAATACTTCAGTATATAGGCATATCAGTGTCGTTGAGAAATTCGATTTGCAACTACGTGGTTCCGAGTTTGATTGTCAAGCGTCTCCTATTGTAGTCTTGGGTTGACCAATACCTTGTCAGTGAAACTTGCCAGACGGAAACTGTGCAGAAGTATATATACGAGTAAAAGCAATTCCCAAACTCACATCTTGGCTACTTGAATTGTTTCTTTCGTAAGAGAAGAATCTTACCATTTCACACAATATGGTGCTAAGAACGTTTACCTTATTACTACAGTTGTTTTTGCTGTTATTGTTGTAGTATGACTTTCGTCTCTAGTGTTGATAATTCCCTCCTTGTTACTCACTGGCTTTACTATTCGGTTCTCATCAGAGTGCCATATCACAGAGCATCGTAGACCACTTCATGTGAAGCCATTCTACAATAGAATGTGTGAATCATTACATCCGGATTGAGAAACTCGTGAAAAGAAGGACAGATTCACTAGTGAAAAAAAAAGAAGAATTTTATTTAGTAGTTGAATTCTGATCTTACTAACGTTTTATCCTTCGGTGTTGATAGTATAATTACCAGTGAAGTTCTAGGGTTGATTTAATCACCATTACTCCCCCCTCTCTTAAATCTGTGGCCTAGTGCCAAGATTAGAAATTGTTTTCATTGCCTTGTCTCTACAAAAATGACCACCACCATTATTTAATAACAACATACATACATCATACATCATACAACAACAACAACAACAACAACAACATGTCAGACTTTTTGGCTTGACCTTACAACAAAACTACCACGTCTCTACAGAAATGACCACCACCATTTAATAACAACATACATACATAGGCACAGATATGGCTGTGTGGTTAAGGAGTTCGCTTCGCAACCACGTGGTTTCGGGTTCAGTCTCACTGCATGGTACCTTAGTCAAGTGTCTTCTACTATAGCCTCGGGCCGACCAATGCTTTGTGAGTGAATTTGGTAGACGGAAACGGCAGAAGCCCGTCGTATATATATATATATATATATATATATATATGTATATATGTGTGTGTGTATTTGTGTTTGTCTCCGTAACATAGCGGTTCGGCAATAGAGACCGATAGAATAAGTACTGGGGTCGATCTGATCGACCTCCAAGGCATGGCCGCTATCAAATGACTGAAACAAGTAAAAGAGTAAAAGAGTATGCCTTCATGTGCATGTGAACTTAAATTGTATAATTAATATTTAAATGCTCTTTTATTTAAAATAAAATAGAGCTCTCTTCACACTTGTTGTTTACAACTTTCATAACTATATATATATGGACATGTGATGCATATGAAGAATTATAGTTGGTTGAAAATGTGTCAAACGGTGCAAGTGGAAGGAGCCTGGCAAAATAGGAAGACTGAAGAAGACGTGGGTAGAAGTGGTGGAGGTCTGATCTCAAGATGCTAGACCTGACAAAAGGAGATGACGAAATATTGCAATGAGTGGGGAAACACTGTGTTGAAATAGACCTGTCCAACCCATGCTAGCATGGAAAAGTGGACGTAAAAATGATGATGGTGATGGCGGCGGTGATGACGACAACAACAACGACGACGACGATGGTGGGGGGGGTAATGATATTGACGATGATGATAGTGGTGGTGATGATGGTGACGGTGATGATGATGATGATGATGATGATGATGATGATGATGATGATGATGACGATGACGATGTCGATGTCGATAATGATGACTTCCTGAAGGACAGTTACAGAGATTGGATATAGGATTTCTTTAGAATCATTCAACCCACAGATATATTTAACTTTGTAATCATTATAAATGAGAATAAAATTCAAATTCCCCCCCCCCCACACATCCCATTTTAGCAATGAATTGTTTACATTCGTTAACTGTCACATTTCCATAGACTTTTATTTATCTATTTATTTTATTTTACTTTGTTATGGTGTAGTCTGCAGAGGGAGGGCAGGGCAGGGCAGTGCAGAGCCCATTACTTTTTTTTTTTACAAATCCTCCGTGACTATTTTTTTTTTTTTTTTTTTTTTTTTTTTCTAGTCCTACTCGAACCATTAAGCCGGAGCTTATACCGGTTCTAGGAAGCGTCACCGTATTTTTACGGTGACTACTCATTTTCAGCTGAGTGGACTGGAGCCACGTGAAGTGAAGTGTATTGCTCAGGGACGGGGAAGGGTGAAGGAGGGAGAAACTGTGACTCAGGTTATCCCCAGATTGGAGACCTGGGCCAAATGCTTGCAACAGAGTGAGCTCCACTAAAGGCACTCTACAACCAGGTGGTGGTGTTAAATTGGGCAACGGATTAAGTCTGTTATTGTCGATGTTGTTTAACCTCAGGTCAGCCATTCTGAGCAGACATATGATCAAAAACATTTCAGCCATTACCATCCTGTGTGATGAAGTGATGAAGTGTTATGATATAAAAAACAGCATTTATTGATAATCCTACATAAAGTTAAACAACTACAACGAGTTGTAGAAAAAAATCACAGAATCATAGCAGTCCGAAAAGAAATTTGCCTGTCAATGATAGAGATGGTGGAAAGGGAATAGTAAATGTAAAGATCGCACAAGATGTCTACTTATCTGTCTGTCTTCTCTCCTCTCTTACTGAATTGGTTAATGTCAGGTGGAAAATGTGTAGCGATGTTTTGTTGTGTAGTGAATTTGGTGGCTTGGTGGTATCGCAATATGTTGCGAAGAGAAACGACACAGAGTCCGTCATAAGTGAAAGACTAACTGGCTAGCTGGTGAAAACGTTTCTCTTTATAATATGTTCGAATGTTCACCTTAGTAGCCAAAGTAGGTCATATTATCTTCAGGTCAACTTTAATTAACCGCAATGGAGCGGAAATCTGACAGGTTGATGTATGAGATCTAAGTGCATTTTGCTTAAACAATGGTCAGTGAACATGACGGGCCTGTGTTCCAATTCTGACCACGTACTCGCTACATCATTATTAATATTATTTAAAAGGCAGAACCATAGAGCCCAAATAAGTCTAGTATTAGACAAAAACTAGAACCAACGGAAACTAGTGATGATCTGCTTTGGCAAAAAAGAAAACAGTAAATAAAATTTGTGAAATAAAGATATGTTCAACTCTCCTCACAACACACAAACTGATCTTATTTTACAAAGTACTGTTATCATAATGTATACTTATATGGAACACAGCGTAAATCAGAAAACCTGAGACATATATAATGTAGATATATCTAGTTTTTATTTATTTATTTATTTATTTTCTGAAAGCCTTCACTGTGAAGCCTGTAACCAATGTGAAAAAATTCTCTTGATCTCTAAGTAAACAGAAAATAATAATTAATCACATAGCTTAATTTACATATAAAGCATTTATCAGCTGACCATTGCAGTTAACTCCTTATAGCCAAGTTGCTATATATAGCTATAGAGGATGCCCAATTATTTTTCTGTTTACTCAGAGAATGATAGAATGTTTTCACATTGTTTACAGACTTCACAGTGAAGACATTCAACAAATAAAATAAAGTAAAATAAAATATAATAAAAATAAATAAAAATCTGTAGATATATACACTTTATATATGGTTTAGATTTTCGGTTATTATATTAGGAGTCAATTGAATTAACTCTATCCTGTCACCTATAAATTGGTGAGCTTGTCTTTATGCCAGAAATCAGGGCACAATTGGTAGAGCGTCGGAGAAAATGCCTTACCATATTTAATGAAGTCCCTTTACATTCTGAGTTCAAATCCTACTGTGGTCAATTTTATCTTTCATCCTTGTGGCATGGAATACTGTAGGTGGAGGGGCAACGTAATAGACTGTTCTCATTCTTTTATTCTTTTCTTTTACTTGTTTTAGTCATTGGACTGCGGCCATGCTGGGCCTTGAAGGGTTTCAGTCGATCAGATCGACCCCAGTACTTATTTGTTAAAATTTGGTACTTATTCTATTGGTCTCTTAGCCAAACCGCTATGTTACTGGACATAAACAAACACAAACACACAGACACATATATATATATATGTATATATGTATATATGTATATATATATATATATATATATATATATTATGTCAGCTCACTTATAGTGCTACTAGTAACATGTAATCCAATACAACCTGTTACATGGTCGGGTTGTCAGCGACTAAACCAGCATCCCCACCAGGCTAGCCTGGTGAGGAGGGTTGTTAGAAACCCAGCAAGACAAAAAACAAGACCTGTCAAAAGGACGGATGAATCCAGCTTAGGGTCAACGACAATCTAGCAATAGTGCGCGGGTACATAGAAATCCTTGAGATGGTGAACGAGTGTGCTGTAAAACCACTGTGGATTGATGAATTCTTATCTGAAAAGTGATTGCAATTCTGTGTATGCTTCATTAACTATAATCAACTTCATGCACAGGAAGTTCTAAGAACCACAAACGGAGAGCTAATATTTCGGCGGTGGTAGTTGCCACTGTGGCGGTTGGGATATCATGCATCTCTGCGACAATGAAATACCGCCACTTTCAGAGTTTCGTCGCATGGAAGGTGTAGTATAATAGGCGGGGGGGGGGGGCAATGCCAACTCTCGTGCCACCCATGTGGCTGCTTAGTCCGTTGATGCAGTTCTCTGCGAAGTGCCATCTGTTTCTAAGAAGTGACTGTACTTGGACTTGAGTTCATTTTCACCAATGGAGAGAAAAAGCTCTGCATACAAACTCCTGCTGTCTTGTGGGCCCCTGTGGTAAGAAAGGACTAGGAGATGAAATACTCTGATTTAAAACCCGAGAGTTTGGTGTGGTCCGGTCGTCTCATTGTGGTCCGGTCGTCTCATTGTATGTGCCATCAGAAACTTATTACCTCGCTCAAAAAGTGGATTGCGTGCAGTGCAAGCTCAATCCATTACTAATAAACTCATGCACAGGTACACTTTGTATCATTCACATTTTTGACACATATCACTGGGTGGTCACCCTCGAAATCGAGGGGACAGCCCACATTTATGTACATGCATATATTCATTTGAAGCACTAACACACTAAAGGCGTATGTGTAACAATATACAATATGTTTATGTGTTGGACACCGGTGTTTCGCGATATTTGTCACTTATCAACAGAACGAACCCGGTCTATCCCTGAGGCAGTAACAAGTTAGGCTTTCTCATATACATTTCGTAAATATACGACAAATATGGTTCAATCGATATGGTTTAATCAGAGGTGGGATGGCAGCCCTTAAGATCCTTTTCAAGCCCACCCCCCAAGGCTGGTGGTAAGAAAGGGAGAAGTTCGCATCAGACGGAAGACCTAGACCAAATACTTGGAATACAGTGGGCTCTGCTAGCGATACCCAAATGTCAGATCTTAGTGTTAAAACAGCCGATAGATTAAATCTACCACCCAAGGACTAGCACGCTCCTTTCGACCGACTTCCGTACAGTTTCGTCCTACCAAATTCCACTCACTAGCTTGAGACTATGTTAGATGACACTTGCTCAAGGTACCACGAAGTGGGATCGAACCGGAAACTACGTAGTTGCGAAGTGAACTTCGTTACCACACAACCATGTCTGCACACCCGGATGTATTTATAAGTAATATACAAAATACCGAGACTAAAATAACAAACAGTGAGAAACGATGATCTTCTTAGGTAAACTGATGTTAATATAAATGGAAGACACGTTCTATCTAATGGTAAATCTTGTTATGACGAATATGGTTCCATATTGCACGAACATTTTATTGATAGAATACTTTGTCAACATATAGTCTTTGTCGAAAAAAAAAAAAAAAAAAAAAAAAAAAAAAAAATCAATAATATGTAACAGTAATATTCCGAGAAAAAATTACCTAATTTAAAGTAATGCAAAATTTATACAAAAAATGGTATCATAAACAGATTGAAAATTTAAGAGAAATAATACATTCTTAGTCAAGAAAGAAGTAAAAACATTAAGAAAAAAATGAAATTATAACCATCCTGAATATATATATATATATATTATGAAAATGCATCTAACGTAAGCAATACGTAATAGTTATTAAATTGATCGCAAGAAATACAATTTCCAGCAACTTCGGACTACTTATATTGAAAGGCAAACACATAAACCGAAGAGTATTAGAACAGAATATAATCACTTCATAATAGAAAAGAATAGTAAAATAACTACAACAGATGCAATATGTTTGAAATGAGAAACTATAGTAGTAAATTCAATTGATAGAAAAAACCTGGTCATAAAGTAAGGAGAGGAGAATTATTCAAACGAAGTGCACCAGTGCCATCAAGAAATAGAAACAGATGTCAACATGAGGAGGATTAAGCCATCTAATTTATACACCAGTCAGTTGTATTAATCTCGAAGCAAAGCGGATAACACTAAAAATACTCGTGAATAAAGTAACCATAGAAACGGACACCAACGACGTGGAAAAGCAATATATTTGTGAAAGTGAAAAATAAAAGATCTTTTCAACCCGTAATTAAGATTGAAAATTCTCAAATAAAATCAAATTTAATGTAATAAAGAAAATTAAAACAATGTTTTAATTATTTATATATTTATTATTTATATTATTTAATTTCTGTATGAAACCAAAAAAATCTTCCATTATACCAGATCGACTACAAAAAGCGATACTAGCAAGTTGTAAAATTTCGAAATCATTTAATGTTTCTGTGAAGAACACGAATAAGTCACATCTGCATCTCAATACGATTCCACTGGTATATGTGCAGTAGAGATTAACCAAATGCTTTCTTTGTTTATTTCCAACCTATTCATTTTCTTTAGGTACGGGTCATCTACGGTCTTTTCTTACCATCGTTTTAGCATGGCATTTCTTCTCACCAATTTCAGTTTAGTTTGTTCGTTCGTTCGTCTGACATCTGTTAGGTCAATCTTAGTGGGGTTTTTTAAATTCGTTGTTTGTGTTTTGTTCATTATTTGTGTTTTTGTTATGTATTCATTCTTTCAGAGGTTTTATTTCGATACCTGATATTCACGTATTCTCGCTGTAAATTATGCATGTAGCTGTAAAGTATGCATGTAGAGTAGAAACATATTCGTTATTTGTTCATATACAACTTTTCTGTTATATGTTCAACCTTTTATTTAGATTATCATAATTTTCGTTGGGTATTTCTTATTTGTTAATGGTGACGCGGAGGTGTCCACACGCCTTTTCCGTTAGTTTTTATGCGAACACCTTCAAAGTATACACCCTCCTTTTAATCTTAACCTGAATGAAACGGTGTTTATTTGTATTGTTTATCATTTATGTGTGCTGGGTGGGTGGGTAGACTGAATCGGTCTGGCGCTATGTAATTTGCTTACATGTCGCTGCGTCAATGTCACCATGACCTGACCATGACATTACTTGCAAGGATACTGATGACATTTTCATGATTTATAAAGTGAACAGTAGTTAAAAAAATACTAGCTTACATTACATCTAAATAGTCGTTGCATTACATATGCTCATTATACCAGCTGTATCTATTTAGTTACTATCAGCAAATTGCATCTACATGCGGCTCTCTCTAGATAGTTTCTATGAATTATATCTGGTATACATAACCAGACTGTATCCATCTACATAATATGCATTGCTTTATGATTATTGATATAGTGCCACAGATTGTATCTGTGATATCAACAGATATCTTGTTGGAAAACAATATTTATTGGTGTTGTCATCTCACAACAAAAATGTAAATATATCAAATGATTAATTTCTATAGATTAAAGAAATAATTTCACTGCTCTGTCTGACTCCTGTTCTATCTATCTATATATCTATAAAGAAAGAAAATTGATATTTCATTGTTTGGTATTGCTAATGAAAAAGATACTTCGGTAGTTTGTATAGATTTTTAACAGTATAAGATAATGGTTCCAGCATGAGGAATGGACGACTTTCAATTAGATTTTAGTCGGTAATAATGTTGTTATCAATCGTCAGGAAGACTTTTGTCTACGTCATTCTTTCCAGATATGAAGTATGAGCAGAAATAATCGGAAGAAACCTAGAACCTCATTACAAAAGATGTAACGTATAATAGAAAACAAATAGTAAAAACACACACAAACATTTACCACATATCTAATCACGCACTAGCCAATAGATATAAATGTAATAAAAGACATACTAGAGAAAATTCCCCAAAGCAAATGAAAATCATATTTTGTGACGAAATCAATATAAAAAGTAGTTGTATCAACTTAAGTTTATGCGTCTAAAACTTATTTACACCAATTTTAGTAATTGAAGTCACTCTTCCTGCACCACCGAAGAATAATATTGATAAAACATTCTATTTTATAAATTCTGGAAATTTCTGCGAGAATACAACCGGTATTCACATGTATAGATGGTTTATAAGCCGACTGTTGTTGTTGGAGATTTGGCAAGAAAATGATCCATATGAAATTTCTAATAGAAAATTACATAAGCAAATAACTTAACTATAAACCCAACGAGTAAATCTACGTCCACAGCGTCACATTGTTGAGTTAGACAAAGGATCGTAACAAAAGCATTAGACAAATGAAGATCAGTGCATTCTTAGATGTTATGAAAGCATTGTTCAATGATAAACCAAATCCTTTGGGAAACGAGTAAGATAAAACTAACGACTTCTAGTGAAGAGATAACGCCAATGTAAGACTACAAATGGATAGCATAGAGTTACGGAAACGTAAATACTATTTTAAATGCATAAGCAAATGAAAATAAAAGATCAAGTAAACATGAAACGAAAAGAGCTTAAGGGCTTACAGATTTATAAATTGCTTGCACACACAACTGTACTCCCAAACATAATCCCAATAATAGAAGTCATGGAACAATCAGTTCAGCTTTCGGAAACCTTCAAGTGCATATAGAAAGAAATTCCTACAAATACGTAGTATTAATGATTGGAAACCTTCAAACCCCTACTTAAATATTTCTTTACCAAGTCAGTGTTGGTCCCCAATGTGAAATATAACCTACCAAAATAAAGATCAGAAATAGTACATAAACAAACCGGCCATTCTGCTGAAATAATTGTTTCTAATTTAGGCACAAGGCCAACAATCCCCAGTACTTGACTGGTACTTTATTTTATCGACCCCTGCTGAAATAATAACAACGTGAACATGCAAGAAATATATCTAATATAATTACCATACTTTAGGCAAAATACTTTTCAAATTACCAATAATATGGGACTGAAATAATTGAAAACAAGATAAAACAACTAAAGAATCAACCCAAAACGCGCAAAATAAGATGAAACATATACAATGAACATATCTATAATACTTAAAAATATATGGTAATAATGATACACTAAGAAAAATACGAACAAGAAATTAGCTTCGCTACAAAATGTTTAAAACCTAAAAGTAAAGACGAAAAATAAAATGAAATCTTATTCTGTATCTACAGGCAAACAACCATATAATAAATATTTTAAGAAACTAATTAAGGCTTGTAAACAAAATGAAAGATATCCAACAGATATGAAAATGTAATTCAATGTGTAATGTTTAACACTTTAAAATGTAATTCAATGTGTAATGTTTAACACTTTAACAATAGAAAATACACCTACAAAAGATGATATTAGATTAGTGAAATAACTTTGAAACGAACATAACATAATATAATACAACAGATACTCTAGTCGATGAAACAAACAGGATATCCCCATGAAATATTTAAAATAATCAAAGAAACCAAATTCAAATTATTTCATAACTACAATAATATCTTAAGTGAACATCACAGAGGAAGATGTGATTCATGCCATGCTAAGAATAAATCACATCTTCCGTATACATTTGAAAATGAGTTCGAATATACAAATCACAGAATAAATGGAGGTGAAAAAATCCTAGAAAATTTACACGCGGCCATAGCAGAAATACTCGGTTATATCATGCAAAAGGTACAGAGTCTCTGAATATATAATAGAGAAAATAATACGAACCCGCAAAATGTATAAATAAATAAGACATTCATTTGCAGAGCTATAAGATTATCCACAGGATTACAAGAGCCTATCATTAATAATAGAACATTGACTGAATTCCAGACAATGAGTGTTCAGCTGTTCCATCAACTGAACTGCCAACTCATTGAATTAGCGTATAAGCGGCTGAGTATTCCACAGACACGTGTACCCCTAACGTAATCAGCAGGCAGATCAGCGTGAAGACAAGGCTGGGCCTTTGAATTACAGGTACAATCCATCTAGCGGGCTTCTACAGTGTCTGTCTACTCAAATTCACTTACAAGGCTTGGGTCGACCCGAGGCTATAGTAAAGACACTCGGCCATGATGCTATGCCGTGGGATCGAACCCAACACCATATGATTGCGAAGCGAACTTCTTAATTCGGCGAGATACGTATATATACCATTACAATGGTATATATACGTATCTAGATGTAGACAGACAACAACGTCAAACTAATCAGAAGGGCTCAGATAAAACATACAGTTACATGATCATATATTAAGACAAAAATTCGTAGAGAACTGAAGGTTGTAAGGTAAAACCCTAATACAGACTGGATTGATTACAAAAATATGTACTAAATCGTATCCCATGCTATTATTTTGAATACACGGGGGATTTTAAATTATCATCATTCCCAGTTAGGTTCATGCACTTAAGAATGCTAGAGAGAAGATAATCACTATAGATAAAAACAGTAAGAGTTTTCTGATATTGAAGATTGAATATGAACTAGTTCAACTATTATTCTATCACGCTGTGATTTTGGTGTGTTCAGTACAGAATTCTACATGGTGTAGTTACAAAAGGATCAAGGACTGGAGCATTGTGTATATGTAAATATATATACACATATATATACACATATATATATATACACATTATATATATATATATATATATACATATATATATATATACACACATTATATATATATA
>JAOPJM010179498.1:0-20091 GCA_027124095.1 Muusoctopus leioderma
TACACACATATGCGTGTTCAGTTGTTCGATCAACTGAAATACCAACTCTTTGAATTAGCGTGTAAGCGGCTGAGTATTCCACAAACACGTGTACCCCTAACGTAATCAGCAGGCAGACAAGTGACAAGGCTGGACCTTTGAATTACATGTACAATCCATCCGACGGTCTTCTACAGAGTTTCCCTCTACCCAGATTCACTCACAAGGCTTGGGTCGGCTCGAGGCTATGGTAAAGACACTTGCCAAAGATCCCGCGCAGTGGGATCGAACCCGGGACCTCGTAATTGCGAAGTGAACTTCTTAATGCAGGGCATTAAAACATCGGGTTATGCTCAGACAGAAGACTTAGCCTAAACACTTGCAATAGAGTAGGTGCCACTAAAAGTACCAAAGAGTTAAATTGTGGTGCTAGTGTACTCTACCTGGATCTGGATAAGGAAATGCTGTTGTATGCGTTCTCTATATATTTACACGATGAGGAGGAGAGATAGGATCTTAAGTAGTGTTGTCATCGGGACTATGAGTAGTTTGATTAATTTATTAGAAATGTGTGGTGTATTGTTTTATGCTAAACAATGTTGAATTTATTTCAACATCAAATTTAAAAATATGAAAATATTATTTTGTTTAATTCCACTTGACAATGATTATTTTTTTTTTTTTTTAGTTTCCTTGCTGCATAACTTTGGTAATTAGTCCAATTGACGCGAAACATTATCAGAATTCAGTATTTTATTCGATGTTGTTATAGAAGCAGCATGGACGAATGTTTAAGAAGTTCGCTTCGCAATCACGTGGTTTACAATCACGTGGTTTACACGTGATTGCTTACACGTTAACTCAATGGGTAGGCCATTGCATTGATCGAACAATGGAACACTCATCCTCGAAAACGACGGAAAATCTATCCATTCGATATTATATAGACGCAGCATGACCAAATAGTTAATAAGTTCGCCTCGCAATCACGAGGTCCCAGGTTCAACTCCACTGCGTGGCATCTTGGGTGAGCGTCTTTACCAAAGCCTCAGGTCGACCCTAAGCCTCGTGACTGAATCTGGGTTGATGGAAACTGTGCGTAAACCCGTCGGATAGATTGTACCTGTAATTCAAAGGTCCAGCCTTGTCACTGACGCTGCCTGACGATTACGTTACGAGTACACGCGTCTATGGAATGCTCAGCAGCTTACACACTAATTAAATGAGTGGGCCGTTCCGTTGATCGAGCAATTGGGACGTTTATCGTCGAAACCGGCAGAGATCCATCAATCATTTGATGTTGTAATAGGCATAAATATCAAATTAAAGGTTAGCCTTCCTAAAAGCTCGCCACCGAACACATCGTATTGCAACTATTATTTACTTCTCCATGTCGATTTAGTGGAAGTTACACTATAACAATATGCATTGTAATAAGCAAAGTGATTATTTACTTTGAAGTTTTTTTTTACTTCTTAGTCTGGAGGGAAGGTAGTCCTCATCAAACCTTTTTTCACGGCCTCCAAGACTGGTTGGAGTGAGGGAGGAACGTCTCCTCACACCGGAGATGTGGCCTGGATCCTTGCAACAGAGTGGACCTCCGCTAAAGGTACCCAATGGTAGCCAGGTGGTGGTGTTAAACCGGGCGACGGATTAAGTCTACCTCCCAAGTAGGCCAGGGCAGGATTTGAACTCAGAACGCAAAGAGCCGGAATAAATGCCGCAAGGCATCTCGTCCGATGCTCAAACGATTCTGCCAGTTCACCACCCTAGACTGGTACTTTATTTATCGACTCCGAAAGGATGAAAGGCAAAGTTGACCTCGGTGGGATTCGAACTCAGATCGCAGTGAGCCGGAACAAATACTGCAAGGCATTCTGTCCGACGTGCTAACGACTCCGCCAATTCGCCATTGATGTATTTTTTTTCATATTGGAGATGTATTTAAATGAAAAGAGGTTTGGAATCATGGAAAAATAGAAACATAAGATAGCAACATATGAATTCAAAGTATTATTTTTGAAAACAGGAATCACAGAGAAAGAAATCCATCTTATGCGGGGTTCCGACATGACAACATAACACAACAGCGCATACAAAACGGCATGTACGTGGAGAAATATTTACAACCTAACTTCGAGTGTTTTGTTATTCACAAGGTAATGAATACACTTATATTATCTGGTGTTCTGATGAGGTTAACTGATAAAGTTAACCAAGGAAGACCTGTATAAAATATTAAATAAATGAAAAGTAAATTTTTATGAAGCCAAGAAATACATTTTTTACCTAATTTGATTTCTTCTTTGTTTTTGTCTTTTCAGGTGAGTTACATTTTCTACTACTTATGGATGGGAAGGATACCTTTTCAGTACAGTGTGCGAAATACAATGTCAATTATTGTACTTAAATACGTACATTGCAATTCTTAAGTTAATTTAAAGCATATATATTTCTTAAGTAACAAATATTTGTTGATATTTTGATCGTTGGAAAAAAAAAAAAATGATTCACTTATTATTATAAATTTACCATTGTATATAATAATATATTTTATCATTACAAATATAGATTTATCGTAGTAGATGACTAAGTAAGCGGTTAAGATTTTCGAACATAAACATTAAATTAAATTAAATTAGACACTTTACAAACACAAAACCAAGAAGGAAAAAATCCGCTCGGAACTGCCCACGGGAATCGAACCATGTGTCTGCTTTATACCGGGCGGCCGTGCTAACCACTACACCAAGGTAATCCTAGCTAGCTCAGAGCGCATTTTACCCTTCTTGGCTTTGTGTTTATATAGTGTCTAATTTAATTTAATGTTTGTTTATAAATTTATCATTTATCATTTATAATCATATCATTATCTAATGATACATTTATTGAAAATACATTTTATTTTTTAAATCCATGAATTGCCTATACATCACCATTAGTATTAGAACTTAAAACATTCCAAAATAATTATTTATTATGAAACTACGAATATATAACATGTGACTTAACTTTTAATCGTTGTAATTAATCGTATGTAATATGTATATTAACTTTCTTCATAATAATTTTGCTCAAGTATAAGAGTGATCACGAAACCTCGCAGTAAGTAAAATAAATTTATATAAATCGAACAATACATTATCTGGCAGATACATAATAAAATATATATACTAAATTAATTTAAAGAAATTAAGGATATCCTTTTTTTTTATTTCTAGGGTATTATATTTCTAAATCAAATCTGTCATGATGTTTATTGTGGAAACTCAATGATTACAACAATAATGTAAACATGCTAATGTAAAAAAATATACAGTTCTGTTTCGTTCTACAAAGACTTAATGCGTGTTTGATAAATTCGTTTCATTTTCTGAGTAATTAGTATTAAGTTCAATTCCTACATGGTCCTGTTAGTTAGTACTGTTAATTAGTACTGCTATATAGCAGTAAACAGGTCAACGTTCTCTAAATTTAAACCCTGCCATTATCAGAAAAAAATTGCAATCAATCAATCAATCAACCGAAATCAATGTCATAATGTTTAATAAGAACCTTTCGATAAAGTTTTTCGTGAACCGAATCCCAAAACCGGTTTCAATTCTATTTTGAAGTCAATTTGCCACTAGTACCATTTGCCACTAGTACCATTTGCCACTAGTACCATTTGCCACTAGTACCATTGAGAAAAAATATGTAAGTCATATTCTTTCTTTTCTGGTATAATTGTGTAGTGTCACATTTAAATAAGGAGTCAATTTTCAGTGAAGGTATATACCACATTGTCTCTAATGCAATTTGTCTTTTTATCGGGTGGTAGAAACAGCGCCGGGATGGGAACGTGCCTTTCTTGACCCCTATCTGCAATATAAAACCAGGAACAATATTGGATTTTACAATCAGCCGAAAAATATTCATATTCACAAATGTATTGATTTTTTTACTGCTTAGTTTGGAGGGAAGGCATTGCTCGTCACCCTTTTATTCAGGGCCTCCAAGACTGGTGGGAATGTCTGAACTATTGAATGTGTAGTGTAATGGCTGAGTGAACAACACTTCACTTACCTGTTCCACTGCTCTTATGATTATTCCCACACTCGACAGTGATATTGGTGTGTCTCAACAACCACAGGGAATCCTTACATGCACCTACCTCTAACACACTCCACTCACAGTCACAGACCAAAAACCAGATGATCAACGCAGCGTTCATTCACTCAGCCACTATATCACTTGTTCCTCACTCACTTTCTATCCTTTACTTTCAGAAAAAAGAATTTATTATCTCCCCTTGTAAAATAGAAAAACTATAAGGGAATCTAAGGAGAGATAATAAATTCTTTTATAGTTTTTCTATTTTACATTACATAATAAATTAACAATTAGATATGTGGAAACACTACAGGGATCAGATCAAGACAGGATTAATATATGTGTCTTCTTTTTCTATACTCTTTCTTGTACTTTAATCCTTTCCAATCAGTCAAGCACCTGAAACACAATCTCCCAATGCTATCTTCAGGCAACACAGGGTAGGATAAATCATCATCCTTCTTCTTGTTGTTTTGTTAAACATTGAATCAGAAACCATAAGAAACCTCTCGTTCATCTATTATTCCGCCGTCGATGGGCCATTGACATAATTCTATTTTCAATTACACAGAAACAACTGAGAATGAAATAAGCCTTTAGTAGTCGATGATGATGACGCTCTTATATTTCTACATAAATACACATAAATAAACAGTACACTACTCAAATAAAGACATATAGATATTCCATTACATCGTATATAACTAACATCACCATCAACAAAACAAAATTATATTAATTGATAGTTCACAATATACAACATGACAAAGGTGGAAAACAAATAATTTCTTTCTTTCTTTTTTACAATTCTTCTACCCATATACGTTTAATGGTTGATACAAAGAGAAGAGTTATTAAAATGAAAATAATAAGATGGTTTGGTCGTTCAATATACATAGATCTTTACCGAACAATGAAAGAACTATTTTAAAAACAGGCCGGACAAGAAAGCAGTTCAAAGGAAAAGCAACTGCCATAATAAAATGAGGTTGGTTACAAAATAATATCATAAACGTAGAAAGATTACAGTTAAGAATAGAGAAGAAAGATAGTCATGTAATGCTAATGGCAATAACAAAACATCAAAATTAATAATTAATTCTCACATAAGTATAAAGCTGGTAATTGGAAGGTGTGACTACCACACCTTTTTCATAAAGGATAAAAAAAACTAAAAAAAAACTAACACTGTTTTCTGCGAGGTAGGATAGCAAAATGAGTAGAGCGACGGATAAAATAGCTTGCAAGTATTTAGTTACGTCCATTAAGGTTTTGAATTCAAGCACCACCGGCGCCAACATTGATTGTTATCCTTCAGGTTCGATATAATAAGTATCTGTCAAGTACTACTGTCGATATAACCAACTATTACACTTCCTAGAAAAGATATAGCCTCGTGTATATGTTATATATCAATATTTAACGTGAGAAAGGGGCGCAGTGTTCATAGCCATTTTTCTCTGTAATTGTTTCTAACATAGGCATACGGTCAACAGCCCCAGTACTTTATTTTATCGACCCCGGAATGGTGAAAGGCCAAGTTGACTCTGGTGGGAATTGAACTCAGAGCGCAGTGAGCCAGAACGAATACTGCAAGGCATTCAGTCCGATGCGCTAACGACTCTGCTAATTCATAGTGAGTTTGGGGATTTTAGTTGGGATCTATTTATGGGAACGGATGGTTTAGTATGACAAATGTGTTTCCTGATGTGTTTATTGAAATGTACATTAATGATGTTGAATGAGACTAGACTGTCACAGTGTAGAGTATTGTCGAGGTCTGTGTTCATAGAACAGTGTATGTCATGAGGTGTCTAGGATATCGTTTATATAGGAGTAAAGTTAGAAGTAGCAATGGACAGGTCATTATTTATCGAAGAATCGATAAACGGCGGAATCGTTAGAGCATCGGACGGGATGCCTCGGGGTATTTGTTCTGGCTCTTTGTGCTCCGAGTCCTGAGTTCAAATCCCGCCGTGGCCTACTTAGGTGGTAGACTTAATCAGTCGCCTGGTTTAACACCACCACCACATGGCTACCCTTGAGTGCATTTAGCAGAGTCTACTCTGTTGCAAGCATTCGGACCAGGTCACCGGTTTGAGGATAACTACCTTCCTCCCTCTCACCAGTCTCAGAGGTCCTGAAAAAGGGTGATGGGCACAGCCTTCCCTCCTGAGTAACGGATAGAAAAGTTGTAGCACGCTTTTTTCCCTCCGTTATCCATGCAGCCACCACACCACACCGGGTGCAGCTGTAACCACCCCAACCATGCAGCAACTGTTTTGTTTTACTACTCACTGCGGTTTCCCTATTTACTCTCAACTTATTATCCTTCTCTCACGTGCCTCTGCCATATCCATAATGAAGCACCTTCTGCTTCACTCTTCAGTTCACGAATCACTGCTCTATTATCATTCCTATGTCCAATGTTAACCAGATAGGACATTGTGGATCTAGCTACAAACCTACCACATCCCACCTCCACCTGAATCACTGTACACTGCCATCTTCGTGTCTCACAAGATTCCCTAATCCCTGCACATTTTAGTCCCTTTCTTTTATGTATCAATTCCATATTGCCTCCCCAGGGCACCGTCAACTCAACAATCAGGGCTATTTTCCTCGAGTCAGATCATGTCATAAGGTCAAGGCGTTATTAGAATCTGGCTTGGGAACACCAGTGCTTCCTTTAAACCCACTCACACCTTTCAGTCATTAACACTATGCAGAAGTCTGGGTCTCGGCTTTCCTTTGTATACTTTCCTGCATTGTCCTTTATCACTATCCTTGAGGGAAACAGGGTGCAACTTGGAGCTGATTCTCATTGCATTGACGTTGCTGCATTGTTGTTTTAGTGCATCAGCAATAATACTCAATACTTGGTTATACCACCTGGCACACTCAGCAAGAAATAACTTGCATGGGGTGCCAGATCATTCACCGACGATGCATAACCCCCACACCGATGAGAATCAGCAGTTTAATATTTAGCCCCACCGTCTAATATTGGCCGCACATTGGATACACCGCTCTCAGAAGAAATCGAAACCTGGTTGGCTCGATTTTCCACAACATGCTCTACGATAGCTTCCTTTGCTCAGGTGTTTCCCATGCCGCCCATTCACATTGGCTGCCTAACACTACTGGTTTAGTCACCGGCACCTCATTTTCAATATGCCGAATTTCTTTGGTCACAATACCACGCCTGTCTTTGTTGTTCTGGTGAGGTATCCATTTATTCCGTAACTGTCCCAGTCCGACTCATTTGTTCTGCACCTCATATATTCAACTCTTTCATTCCCAGAGTGGTCCCTGCCGCTTTAAAAGCTTTTCTCATGCTACATTTCCTGCCTGCCAGCGCTATTGGCTGCGCCACACGAACAATGGGATCCACCGAATCACGTAGCAACATGTGACAGCGAGTTTTTGCAACTATGAAATCCCCTACCGGCGATGGTAAAAGCAGCTGGTGTTATGCAGTAGCACCATACAATCCTTTAGCGAAGGTGCGTGGCCTAGTGGTTAGGGTGTTGAACTCACGGTCGTAAAGTCGTGGGTTCTATTCCCGGACCGGGTGGCGCATTGTGTCACTGAGCAAGACACTTCATTTTACGTTGCTTCCAGTCCACTCAGCTGAAAATGAGTACTGTCACGGTGATGCCTCTGTCAGGGGTTGCGACCAACAGGTAGTCAAGTATTCAGCAACGGAAAACCAACGGAAACTTAGTTTCCTTGGTTCGATTAGGAAGATCAGCTACGATCTTCCAATCGATCCTCTATACAATCCAACTCCCTTAACGCATGGCGGAAGACTAAACCACTCTCGTAAGAACGTATTATCACATGTTATATTCTCCCCACTCTTGTTAATTGTATTTCATGCGTTTGGAGTGACCATAAGAGTCTCAGTAAAAAGTTATGCTTAAAACACCACACCTTAAGCTTCCTTGCTAAACCGCAGTTGTCAACAGCAATTAGTGTATGTGTGTGTGTGCGTCTATGTATGTGCATTTCCACCATATACACAATTTATAATGGTGTGGGTTTATTTTTATATGTATCTGTGTATTAATATGAGAATTTTATCGCAGCTGCACATATCTACGTAAAATACAAAATACAAAAAAAAACTACTATATAAAATATTGACATTGGTTGGTTGAAGTTGATGTATATCCGGTTGTTGTGAACGGCCATCACACTCAGTTCGATAACGATAAAGGAATATATATATTTCTATGGATACAAACAATGTTTCAAGTGTTGTAGATCAGAATTGCATGTCTTGCAAGGGAAGAGCTCATTTCTCAACCAGAAGACAAAGTAGAAAGGGAAAATAAATGGACAAAATAAGGTGTTGGCAAAACGAATTAAAGGAAAAAATAAACCTCGATAAATTAGCCAAATGTTGATAGGACCAAGTATACAAAGAATCCAAGTATACAAGGATAGCTAAGTATACAAGGAATCCAAGTATACAAGGATAGCCAAGTATACAAGGATAGTCAAGTATACAAGGAATCCAATAAATATAGTAAATGGATCTCTGTCGGTTGCGACGATGAGTATCCAGTTATTTCATCAACTCAATTAGCTACTGAATGATGTAACGTGTTAGTGGCTGAGTTTTCCACATATATGTGTACTCTTAACGTAATCCCCGGGCGGAAGCAATGTGACACAGTGTGTGTGTGTGTGTGTGTGTGTGTGTGACAATATATATATACCTTTGAATTACAGGTACAATCTACCCGAGAGGTTTCCGATCATTTTTCTTCTACCCAATTTTACTCACAAAGCTGGGGTCGAACCGAATGAATAGTAAAAGACACTTGTCCAAGATGCCGCGCGGAACATCGTGATTGCGAAGCGAACTTCTGAACCATTCGGTCATGCTGTGCTTAGTATTGTAATACACTCACAAATAATACACATATCTTTCTTCATATATATATATATATAGTTGTGAAAGCACTACAGTGCAGTACAGAGAGGAGAAAAGAGTACTCAATACAGAAGTAGAGTGATGCATAAATTTTATTCACAAATTCGTAACTCTGAGTTTCACGATAATTCGATCATCAGACAATTCTCTGATGATCGAATTATCGTGAAACACAGAGTTACGAATTTGTGAAGCTTTCATATATATATATATATGTATATATATGTGTGTGTGTGTGTGTATATATAATCTTTTCTACATAATTCGAAGCCAATGAAAGAAAGATACTAGATAACTTGATACCAAAGAAAGAAAACAACAAATCACGAGATAACTGTGAATATATGTAAGTTTTGATGGAATAATTTAAAATTAATTAGTTACATTTAAGAAGCCTCTGAATAACAAATTATAATTTCAGTCTGAAGTTCTCAAAGAAATACATAGAAATTATTCTAGCTGAAGTAATTAAGAAATTATCACTGAAATAGAATATATTTTTATGAGATAAAATCTGAAAATTACGAAAATAATCACCACATAGAACATAATCATTTTTGAAATTGAATATAGAAATACAAGTACATAAATACAGGTAATACGTGCCATAGAGGAGTTTCCGTTTTCGGTTGAAGGTATTTGACTAAACTTACGTAGTAATTTCAGAGTTGTACCTTTTTAAGGAGTGCCTTGATCTGGTACAAGCATGGCTATGTTATTTAGAATGGGAACAGGTATAGCTGTGTTTTATAAGATCGTTTTTCAATAATGTCCTGACGCGTTCGATCTTGCTTTATCATCTTTTACCATTGCCTTGTGTTGTGGAAGTTTGTAGATGGAAACTGTGTGGAAGCCTGGTATATATATATATATATATATGGCTTATATCCCCACCAAGTATTATAGCCAAGCACATGATACCTGTAAATAAAACTAATTATGAGACCATTACGAATAAAATCCCTTAAAACCATCGAGAAATATCTAACCCAAGGCATTACAACTAAAAGTAATGAGAACACCTGAACACCTAGAACATATGACCAAACCTACAGGGACCGCAAAAAACCCAACCGAAACAACGTTTACAGAGTTACACTAACGCAACACTTGGTAATTCACATCGTCAGCTGCCCGTCGGACATCATAATGGTTTCAACACTAAGGGCAGGACTACTCCTTTCGACTGTGTCAACAGTGTTGAAAAAATATGTTATAACACTGCTTGGGAATATACCAACTAAACATTGCACATGACTAAACAAGCTAACCAAAACATACATAATTCAACCGTTAACTTCATCGTTCAAAAATGGTCTACGGACTGAATTATTACACTAGACAAACGTATAGATGATAACGTATAGATGATAACGTATACAGCGAGAAAAATAAAAAATAAAATTAACAAACTTATTATAAATCTAAATTAATTAGATTAATTAACTTTATACAAACGTGGAATATGTAACCAATAAATCTAATGCAATCTGCCGAACATAGCACTACAAACAACACATTTAAACGTGGGTAAATGAGAATTAATAAACACTTTACAAACGAGTAATACTCAATCTATAAATCAAATAACATCGACCGAACATATAACATTAATTTAAGCATAACAATCACAGACCTCGCTCTACGCCAAAACATAAAGTACAGACCGACATAATAACACGTGTGCTCTGCAAAACTACTAGTAAGGAAATGACGTATTTATCAGAAAACCAGAAATACTAAGCGGTGGAAGCAATGCCCGCTGAACATGTCAGTCATTGAGTATGAAAGAGACGGAGAAAGATAGAATGACAAGAAAGAATTGCTAACATAAACAAACCTAAATGAAGAAATAACAGTGTTGGTACATTTCTTTAACTAAGGAGCTAAACGTTAACATTGTACCTTAATTTACAGAAAGAAAATAATGAATATTCAACAAACAGTACCGTTCCATCCGTACCCTTACCTTCGTAACAACCTTTGCTAACCTTAAATTTTTTAATAACTGCCTAACTGCAGGCTAAAAATTACACCGAATGTAATCAAAATGTATTTATGCATTCCTAGACTATTTTAAAATCGTTTAATCAATAACCTTGTCTAATCAATAACCTTGTCTAATACATCACTCAATCAAAACATTAACTTTATCAATAAACATTCAACACGATTAATTAATCTACCATATCTGATGACCTGACTGGAAAAATGATGTAACCAATATCGAGTACAGCTTGACTCATACAACGTTGTGGCTACCTTGAAATTTAAATCACTCGTCTTATTATATACATTTGTGACGATAGATTTATCCTTACTTTCAATGGTGATATTTAAATAATTAACTATGTTAACATCTTAGCCGCTTCTGTTTGCTTCCAAATGGCTAGGATAGATTTTACACAGTAGATACTAAAAAAATCTATAATTTGGAATAAAAAAATATCATTTATATATCTACAAAAACCTCTAAGTTGTTTTACTAAATCTATCTTCTTATATTTGTATAAACTGTTAAGAAAACTAAATTCACAAACGATAAGTACAAGTCAGCTAATAGCCCTAACATGCTTAAACACTATGCCTGCAAACAAAATATATGCATTATTAATCATTTCTCTCAATTTTTCCTTCGCCAAACTAGTAAAACCGTTATATCTTATTGTAGATAGAAACCCTTCTCAATTTGTATTTGATACATACCAAACACTAAATCAACTATACTAAATACTCCTTCTTTTACAAGTTGTAAATCTAAAGTTTCCTGCCGCTTTATCCGCTGGCGCAACCACATACTTATCATGCAATTTACTAATGTATCGTTTGACTTCTTGTTTACATAGGATAGACTCATCCCCCACAACCCGATCCATTTTCCTAATGCTAGCAATAGCTATGTTAGTTACTCTTTGTTTCCAAAGTTCATAAACTTCTACTCCTACCTTGTATTTAGCACATAACTCATCCACAAAACTATTAATTGATTCCACAATTGAATATTCAATCCTACTAGACACCCTACTAATCCTACTAGACAGCCTACACTTTGTATCTTACATCATTCGCATCCTTACATCCGTATTCTCGATAACATTTAAATCTCCTGTGTAAACATGCCAACTTCTTGGAAGCAGAAACTAGAATTTTTACAGCTACAATACCTATTACAAATTTCTTGGAAGCTCTTAATACTAACGCTAGATACACATTTATTATAATTAAATATTTTCCTACCAATAGTTGATCGATATGTATAGCTAACACATAACCTCTTATCTCGAACTACATCCGGTAAAAATTATGCACCATTTTGTCTTTATTTAAGTTTAAATATAATCTATCCATATATTTATTAACAAAAGGTATAACAACATATTCTGTCGTAACTTTATTATTATCTCTGGTATCTTTAAATAATCGGCTACAAACGCTATTAAGAAACTTGCTTTAGTTAAATTGTTCCTACAAATACCCATAAGTCTCTTAAGTATATCACACATATATATATATATATATATATATATATATATATCGAAATCCAGTCTGCGTCTGCTCCTCAATCCGGTGGCTATTAGCGTCTAGCTTCTGCGCCTGGAGGTACCCTTCGACAAGCTAGTGTAAAGCCTATCGTCGCACTATGTCCTGTGGTTTGGCTGATTCTTCCAGTGTGACAATATCCTGGTGATTCGAATATGTGATTTGAGAGGAGCGAGGCCCCTGTTGTAAAACTACCAAAGAAATTTCCTATGGGGAAGCCGGCTAAACCTGCAATGTGTGGGCTGAAATATTTACAATATATATTTCGTTGAAGTATATCGGCGCATCGGCTTACGATGTATATATCGGTCACATAGGCAAAAACCCAGTGATTTCGAATAAAAATACCGTCTGTGTTATTTGTTCCGCCTTAATTACACAGATATTTCGTTGGTACTATCACTGTCAGAAATGCGGGGATCCAGCGATTAGCTTGTTGAAAACCCATAACCAAGAATAAAATTAAAAAATTACTAATTATAAATTGTTCATAGGAACTGAAGAAATTGCATCGTTGTTGAGCCATGGTATCCATTTAAATACACATATATCATTATATTCACATGTTTTATGACCAGGTCGTAGATTTAGGACGAAAGATTTTGAGAGTTTATAATATATAATACTGTACAATATAAAACAGCTGTGTTGTTAGGTTCGCTTTCTAACCACATGGGTACTTAATAATAACATTAAATATAAGCAAATCCAAAACAAACTCACAGCGATTGCCGTATCGTGTTTGAATCTTACGCAAACATGTTAGAAATACGTATACGCATATTTATAACAATAACAATAAATGCGAATTTCTGTGCGTGTGCCCGCACAGGTTGTTCTTTCTCTCTCTCCCCTTGTCTCCCTCTTATATATATATTTGTATATATCCCATTCACTTCTGTTTTTCTTTCTTCCTCCCCCGGCCTGTACGTCCTAAGTTCAAATCCCGCCGAGGACTACTACTTTTGTTTTTTTTTCAAGTAATATAAATGTTTAATAATTTGTATTCTAGTGCTATCTCTATATCACTTTTGAGAACTTGAATATCATATGACATCCATAATCTATAATAATAAATGCGAATGTATGTGCGTGTGTCCGCATGGCTTTCTGGCTAATAAACAGACGGTGCCTCCTGGGAGTCTATCCCCACAAATGGCACATATTTGAAATCACGGTAACCTCATGAGTATTTCTATGCTACGTTGGTCCACCGGCCTGCGGTGCAAATTCGGACCACCCTATAGCAGCAAAATGCGAACTAAGAAGTATAACAATGGAAGTAGAAGTATAGATAGCAAAGGAGCTAGATATGGATATAAAACAAGCAGCAGTATACTCCGGGGGTGATTGAAATCAAGTTGCTTTAATTTCAGTCACCATATATATATATATATATATTTAATATTGAATTTAAACTGAATAGCTCAAATTATCATTACTCTGAGTTTCGCGTTCCCGCACAGTCAGATAACAAAATGAGCTGGCCGAATACTAAACCATTAGATCTTATCAATGGCTGCTTTTTCATGCTGGGTAAACACGGTAAGGTATTATAAAAATGATAATTTGAGCTATTCAGTTTAAATTTAATATTAAATATTCTCTACTTTAAAAATTAATTATTGAGTCCTGTCATTGACAGGACTCCTAATAATAAATGACATCCTAATAATAAATGATATGTGGTAGTTAGTTACAGCTCTTTACGTTATGAGTTCAAATCCCACCGAGGACCAGTTTGCCTTTCACAGATCCGTAGCCCATTATTATTCCTTGCATGGCTTGAATAATCTGAGAGGCGGGGAGCTGATATTTTTTATAATCGTAATGTTTTAATATACATTGTTATTATACAGTACATTATAGATGTAAATTCAACAATTTATTTATAAAATTATAACAGCTGCATCCGACGAAATTGTTTTGGAAACATTTAAAAAAACTAAACCATATCTCTATCCTTTGTGCTCTTGTTTTAAAAGGCGAGGAGGACAAGTTGACATTCGCGTTTTAGAAGTATTGATTGCCAGAATTGAAAGTTGAGGGCTTTCAATTCTGGCAAGTGTTGAAAACGAAGACTGACACATTGCAGTTTAACATAGGAATGTAGCCAAGGCAACTTGTATGAGGTTTGAAATACGATAGTGCCTCAAGAATCGAATGCAGTTGTTGGTGGTATTTTCGTCCTTTTCAAAAAGCTGTTTACTACAGCTATTTATTTTGGTGATGGTTGTTTAATTCCAAGCTCAATCAATGGAAAAAAGGATTTTAAATTATAGGCATTTTCTGAAGTAACAGGCCCAATAACATGATAGAAGTCATTATGACCTATAAAATGCTTTAAAATGTCTTCATTCACTCGATAGACTGATTAAAGCGTTGATGAGCTGTTGCCATTAAAATTACATCAATATAATGCATATTGGGCATGCACTTTCGGTTTGGTCATGTAACATCAACACCGGGAATAATTTGTTGATTAAATAACATTTCTTCACATTTTGCTTTCAGTTCTTCAAAGATTTATGTTGTTCTTATTTTTTTTGTTATATCTGTATGAACATCTGAAATCTGTTCTATAGTCACACTAAGTCTATATTCCCTTGATTGTAATATTTTACCAGCAGGTGAAATTAGGCCAATAATTCTGTCTAGCAAGACTGCCGCAAATGAGAACTTGGTGTTCGACAAGGTGAATAAGTAACCATTAGCTTCTGCAACGGTGTCACCATCTATATCCATTGTACAGTTGTTACTAGCACTCGTAAAATATCCCATTATATTCAAATAAGATGATCGTGGTTGTTTGATCATGGTGTCCTGAACATCGCTGATTTAAAAGCTGTTTTAAACCCATTCTTTTGTATATAGTAGCAATTTTTGGTTGTCGAAAACATTATATTTTGATTTGCATTGATTGCAGCATTGTTATATTCTTGAATGAATCAACAATGGCCGAATCGAATTGGTGATTAAAACAATGTAGATATGGTATATTTTCTGGAGGTTTTCTTGAATTAATGTTTGCACTCCTGCATTGACACCGCTAATAACATTTGGACCATCATAGTACTATGATATCATTTTAGAAAGGTCTATACCAGCTTTTCCCAATACTTCCAGTGTTATGTGTCATTGAATGGGCATCCAACTCATCATGTGAAACATGTCGCACATCCAAAAGCGAATCAAACACATCTTTTACATAACGAATACCAAAGGAAATATTTTCAGTGTTAATGTTATCCCTAATCCCATCTTCAAGTTTGTGAAGTACCCAGAATCTGAATGTTTTACATCTCTTGCAACGCTAACTTTAACCATTTGTGCTAAAATTTAAATTGTTTAATTTTTAATTTCTAGAGAACAGTATGAAGCAGGGGGGGGTGGTCAGAGTATTTTAAAAGGATTTTTGAAGAGCCTCTGTTCTTTTTTCGAAATATCATCATAGTTTCCTTCGAATAACAATTCATTTAATACAAACATGTGTACTATTTCTACAATTGATATAAGGTGTTATCTGTTCCGTTCAAGAGCATGTTGTATATCAATGTTGATACATAGAGATCAAAAGAACTGCGAATATCATATTTTTCTTCACATAGACATCACTACTATATGTCTTGAGCTTGCTTCATGTAGTAGAAAACCATTGACAAACTTTTGGCATGTTTCCAATCATGATAACCAACTTATGTGAACGTAATTTCTTTAGAGCATTCAGAATTAAAAACCTTGAAAGGAAAACAGAAAGTAGCATCTCTGTGCAACTCATACCATTTTTTATAATAATCGTGCATTATTTTGCCTTGGAATTTGGATAACCAGACAACTTCTTGATTTTAGATTAAGATCCAGTAGCAGTGGTGAAGTCTTATGTAGAGTTTTATTCTGATTTGAACATTTGTTTATGTTGGATGATATCATTGCAGCAGCACTTGAACGTGGATCAATTTTTTATATTCTTGTTACAAATGTATCGATAAACTAAATGAAACAAAAGAAACTATTAGTATAAACGCATCACTTTTTTGTTGGATTTTGTTAAATTTATGATTAAATTTATATATATATGTATAAATAAATATTGTTAAATTGAAACAATTTTTATTGTTTTACAGATTTCAGTTCTTAATTCAATATTCGATAAAAAAAAAACAAAGACAGAAAAAAATTCATAATTATAATAAGGAAGTGCGTGCATCCGCGTGCATGCCGTCTTTTCTTTCTCGCTCGAGAGATAAATTAAGACTGAAGTGTATTGGTTGCTTATTTTTCCTTTCAAAAATTAATGAGTATTCATCTCATTTTGATACTGTTTTAAGGTATGTGTATTGTTTTTAACAACGAGCAATATAAACACATATTATGAAGTACATTATCATTATTTCGAAGTAAAATTACTATTATCTCGTTCATAAAAAGAGAGAAATTATACATTAATACTATATACATTGTGTGGGTTAGTGTGCATTACGTATTACCTATATACATATATATGACCTATTATTTTAATTCAAATTTAACTCAATAAAATAAATTCGATCATTTAAAACCTAAAGGTTTCCTGGGCTGATCGATCGCATTTCAACAATATCTAATAAACATATTTTTGATGCGTTACTGATCTTTTTGATCATATAAATATATAAATGCAATCATAAAAAGAATTAATCTACAAATTGTCAATAACTAATATCTAGAAATACTAGTGGGGTGCTACGCACTTTTTAGGGATCGTTAAGGCAACACTTGCCCATCCTTGCCTACAGATATGGCCTTTCATCCTTTTGAAATTCGATAAAATAAGCATCACTCAGGTACTGAGGTCCATCTACTTGACTATGCTTCTCCTCCAAATTTGTGGTCATGCGCCTATGTTAGAAATCATCATCATCATTATTATTATTATTATTATTGGTCGTCGTAGCAGTTAAGCGTGCTTTTCACTCACTCCGAAGATTTGCTTGTGCCAAGTGTTGGAGAAGAATTTTTTGAAAATGTTTTGGATTACCTTACGAAGAAGGGACTTATAAACTGTGTGGGGTCTGTCACATTTTGTGACAGCCCAAAAAGGTTCGTCTTTTTGAACATTTTGTTACAATTTTGCATTTTGTTTTGCCTTTTTAAATAATGGCTACACATATGAAGACTGGCAAACACGCCCACCAAAACATATATGACGAGAACGCTGTAACTCGTCAGCAAATAAAAAAACATTGTTTCACACACAGACACTCAAGAAAATAATTACAGCTCAAAAATTAATTTTGCACACATGGTGAACATTAACAACAACAATAACATAAAAAATTACACGAACACACACAGACAAAAACAAAACAGCTTTACTAACATTGCAGCGAACAAACAATTTTTGGATTTGGAGGAAGCCCAGGAACAGAGAAAGTTGTGGCAAGGTTTCATAAACATACTCTCTGTCAGCCTACCCGAAGAATATGTCCGGGAGTGGGCAGAGAAAATGCTCACATATATATGCCTCGGAAAATGCCGCGGGGAGTTCAGCTTGCCGTCGAAGCAGCAACTGCAGGATGCTTTAGGGGATGCATGGACTACCATCACATCCATAGACCGGGGGAGGTCGTACGGGACCATAAACGGGCACTTCAGAACCCAGGCTGAGGCGGAACAACAAACACAAGTTGTGCTTCAGACATCTGCCCACAAGCTCGTCCCTCAATATATGGGGAAGAGAAACACAAAAGTCAGGGGCATTCATGGCAATCTCTCCCTCTGGCCCCCTGGCTGGTTCACGGCTTTGTGGAGCAATATGAGTGCGGAGATAATAAAAAATGATATGTGGTCGGAGGGGAGTCACCATGGACTTCCAAGTCCTTATGACCCTTCAAGACCAGAGAACCAATTCCGGAACTCTGCCCTGTCATGGGTGCGGAGACCAAACCGTGGAGTATAATGGTACAGGGCAAAAAGCCCTCATGTTATACTTGTTGCAGTAAAGGCCATCTGAGGGCTTTCTGCTCTAAAGAAATCGAAAAACGGAGGAGGGCGACTGAGTTACAGGAGAGAAACGAAGAAAAAGCTCCCAAAAGAGGAACGAACCCCAGGAGAAAGTCCCAAAGACATGCGAGGAGGTGTACCCTCCTCATGCAAACAATTATAGTGGCAGCGAGGACGATGGTCAGCACAACTGCAACATAGAATGTGTGTGTGAGGAGGCGCACCCCACCTCAAAAGAAGAAGAAGAAGGAGGAGGAGGAGGCAATAGATTTGTCGTTCGGAGGTTTCAGCGGCGGCATAACACTGGATAAAGAAAAGATGGGACCGGAGTACAAGAAGCCCGTGAATCACAGGCTCTTGATACTACTTACAGAAGAGTACTATCATTATCCCCAAACCCACACAATAAATGTTGAGAGGCGCTTTTGGGTGCACCTATGAACAATATGGGCAATGGCAGGCCGGCAGAGAGGTGGAGTGCTCTAACCTAACATAACCAGTGGGTTCTCGCTCTTGTGAGTGACGGGGGCCTTAAATGTTTTTTATGTTTAAATCATATCTTGTTTTTGTTATCATATTTATTATTTATCAATTATATCTTGTTTTAATTATTATGTTTTTCTCTAATATTTTAATCATTAAAATTTGTATCCTCAAAATTGTTAACGTGTCTCCATTCATTGCATAACGTCTTTTTCCCTCCCCCGTCTTTTTTGTATAATTCTTACCCCACCCCACATGTTTTATTGTTTTTTGTGATACCCATTGTTTTCTGTATATTGTATTTCATGTCTTTTGGGCCCTTGTGGCCAATAAAGAAAGAATTATTGATATTATTATTATTATTATTATTACTATTATTATTATTATTATGGTGCTGAATTGGCAGAATCGTTAGCGCGTCGGGCGGAATGCCTTGCACTATTCGTTCTGGCTAGCTGCGCTCTGAGTTCAAATCCCGCCGAGGCCAACTTTGCTTTTCATCCTTCCGGGGCCGATAAAATAAAGTACCAGTCAAGTACTTGGGTTGTGGGCTTGTGCCGACGTTAGCAACAAATATTATTGGCAGAGTCATTAGCGCGTCGGACAGAATGCCTTGCAGTGTTCGTTCCTACTCGCTACGCTCTGTGTTCTAACTCCACCGAGGCCAACTTTGCCTTTCCTCCATCTGGGTTCGATAAACAAAGTACCAGTCAAGTGCTGGGATCGATTAAGTCGAGTTACCTCCCCACCGATAATTTCTGGCATTGTGCCAATATTAGAAATAATTATTATCATCATCATCATCTTTAACATCATCATCATCTTTATCATCATCATCATCTTTATCATCATCATCATCTTTATCATCATCATCATGTAATTAATATGTACTACTAATTATCTCAATCTAGATATTTTAAATTAATAATAATAATAATAATAATAATAATAATAATAATAATAATAATAAAAATAATAATAATAATAATAATACTGACATTGAACGTCTGTACCTCCCTAGGAATGAGGGTGGCAGAGGTCTCATTTCACTTGAAATGTCCTATAAAACA
>JAOPJM010179598.1:0-13020 GCA_027124095.1 Muusoctopus leioderma
TCGATGAGGTTTTGACCGAAGAGGAAAGTGTCTGTCTTCAGTCCTTTCAGTCTCGTCCACCATACAACCTCTTTCGCAATAATAATAATAATAATAATGTCACTTGTATGGTGTATTTTCTGAAACAATACATGTACATTTTCAACACTAGCACCCACAGAATATACTTGGAGACACAATAATGTAGCAAACCTGCTGTATATATGCCTGACTGCTCAATTTCAACACCTTAGAGAGAAACCTCACCTGTCTTAGAAAATGGCAATGAGATGATACTATGGAACTTTAGCACATAGACAGACCACCAGATAACACATAAGCCTCATATCATTTTCTATGACAAAAATGACAATAGTGTATTAATAATTGACATAGCAATACAAGATGTATATAATGTTGTGCAGAAGCCAGTTGAAAAGTTCATGAATTACATTGGCTTAGATATTTAATTAAAGACATAATGGCACTTAATGAATGTGTGTACATCTTTCCTTTTATAACTGGTACAACTGGAGTGATACACAACCACTTCTGTAAATACATTGAAAGATTACCAATAAGGATAGACATAGGCACATTCCAGAAAGTAACGAAACTAAGATCTGTAAACGCTGTTAGGTCATTCTCACACATCATTTGTTAACCTTGACCATTTTTATGTATGTTTTCAAAGATATATCAAATTCTTTTTGATGTAAGAATGGAAACTCTTGATGTATTTCTCAAACCATGAATAATAAAGATGATAATAATAACAACAATAATTTCTAACATAGGCACAAGACCAGACATTTTGTAGAGAGGGGTATAGTTGATCATACAGTATCAACATCCCCAACCCAACATAAAGGAACGTAACTAAATGCAACAAGTTATTTTGGTTTGATGCCAAAATAATAATAATGATTTCTATTAGAAGCAAAACCCCACAAATATGAGGGGATAGTATTAGTCAATAAAATCCACCTAAGTACTTGACGACTACATTTTATTGATCCCAGAAGGATGAACAGCAAAGTCGACTTTGGCAGGATTTGAGTTCAATATGGAAAGGCCATAGCTAGATACCACTCTACAGATTCCATCAAATAATACATTAATTTGACCATGTGAACTTCCATTCTTGCTAATCTTCCTTTTGTTTTCCCACCGAGTTACCCCATCTACCCAATCCTAAGTCAAGAGATAAAGATAAGCTTGTGAGTAATTTATGATTAAAAAAATATTCTCAAGAAAGATGCATAATAAATAATGGAATATTATTCGAGTTTATGTTTTCAAGTCAGTTTTGATAGTAATGGTGGTGGGGGATGCAAGGGGGGTGCTGATGCTTCACTGATTATAACCTAAGTTTGTTAGTCTCATCCACATACATAAACAACACACACAAACACACAGACATATGCAGACACACAAATACACACACACACAAACACACATGCGCACTCACAGACAAACACAAACACACACTCACAGACAAACACAAACACACATGCACACACCACCACTATCACCATCACCAACAACACCATTACCAATACCACAGCAACCATAACCACCACTATCATCACCAATATTAACACCAGCACCACCCGACCATGACCACCACAACCACAACCACCACTACCATGATCACCATGATTACCATCACCGCTATGCCCACCCTGTTCCCACCACCAACCCCATCACCACTACCACCACCACAACAATCACCATCACCACCCTACTACTACCACCACCACCACCACCATCACCACAACCATCACTATCGTCACCATTATACAAGTCATCAGTGCCTCGATGTTAGTCAACTTTGTGACAAATATATGAATTTATTTCTCACGGAAATTTGGACAGTTCAGTAAAAGCATCCAGGTCAGCAGATTATTTTAATTACAGAGCTGAACAATTTATGTAGATTGGGAGAAAAATATTACAAATGCATAAGTAAACATAGACACTTGGTGATTAACGGTGAGATGAGGTGAGCAAAACAAATTTACATCAGACACAACTGAATAGAAAATGGACATCTATCTATAGCAGAGCAACAGGATTTTTGTTGTGTTGTCTTTGTTTTATGTGTTTGTTTATTTATGTATTTATGTATTCATTTATTTCTATTCTTCTAAAGGTGTGGGAACAGGTATACAGGCATTGGCAATCACAGCACCTTGACGAAAGAGTTGTAGTAAATGAGTGTTCAAACAGGAAACTAACCAACATTCAAACAAGCATAAAAGATAACAGTAGCAACAGACAACAACAACAACAACAACAACAATAATAATAATAATTATTTCTAACATAGGCACAAGGCCACAAACTTGGGAGGAGGAAGGGGTAAGTCGAATAAATCGACCCCATTACATCACTGGTACTTTGTTTATCGACTCCGGAAGGATGAAAGGCAAAGTTAGTAGACCTCAGCGGGATTTGAACTCAGAATGTAAAGAGCCATAACTAAATACTGCAAGACATTTTGTCTGATGCTCTAACAATTTTGCCAATCCTGTTTCTTACATAGGCACAAGGCCATAAATGTGGTGGGAGGGGAACAGTTGATTATATCGATCCCAGTACTTGACTGGTACTTTATTTTATTGACCCCAGCAGGACGAAAGGCAAAGTTAACCTCGGCAGGATTTGAACTCAGAACGTAAAGAGCCGAAACAAATACCAAAAGGCATTTTCTCCAATGCTCTAACGATTCAGCAATAATAATAATAATAATAATAATAATAATAACGATGATGATGATGATGATGATGATTTCTTTATTTGCTACAGGGGCGGGATGGGGACATGTACGAGGACAGACATAGTGTGGGGGTTTACATAAAATCGAATTAAAAAAAAGGATGAGATAAAGGGTATGCATAGTATACAAATAATAAATGGTGATATAGTCCTCCTGATACAGGAGGACCTCCATCTAGGGCCAATCAAGGAACCCCACAGATTCAAGATCTCCCTGAACACCAAGGGCAAGTGCCCTCTCCCAACTGAAACGTCTCCGACCTACAGGCACATGCTTAGAGCTCTTGCCATTTTTGCCACTGTCACCCACCTTTCAACAAAATCACAGGAGGACAGCACCCCCCTCTCCACCCTCACCTTCCTTTACAAGTGAAACTTGAAAATGTCTATGAGTGCTCGACCAAAGGGGAAAGTCATTGTCCTCAGACCTTTCTGCCTTGTCCACCACACAACCTCTTTCGCTGTAGCCACTAGACAGAGGAAAACAGCTTTCCCTGCCTGGTTAAAGGAGGGGGAGCATTCATCACGATGGACTCAGCCGACAGCCGGATCCATCCCACACGTGTGACAGCAGCTGCTCAACAAAATTCCACAAGTCAAAAATGCCTGGACACTGAACAAGTGCGTGCAGAATGGTTTCGATGCTTTGCATGCATCTCGGACAGGTCTGTTTGACGGCACTTCTGTGCCTGTAGAGCTTATCTCAAACCAGTAGCACCCCTCTGTAGCACTGCCAGGCCAAGGACTTCTGGAAGTTATCCATATTAGTCCCCGACCCAACAGTTCTTCGGAACAGACAAGCCAGTTTGTATTCATCAATGCCCAGAGTTTCCCCGAGAACATCGTCGCTCTTCCCCTCCACTAACTCTCTATAGAATTTCCACCGATCCCATGGCCCGACTGGCAGAGGGTGGTGAGCACCTGGCAACATTCCAGATGTCAGTCACTCAATCTCAGTCTTTGCTTCACCAAGGACTGCAGCTTCGTCAAGGAGATGAGCTGCAGAAAGACACGCCTCACGAATGGTGACCACACCCACTCACTGTCCAGGAATCTATGCAGGTGGCGCTGCCTGAGCACGTGTCTGCACATCAGCAGCCACAGCATGCCTAGACTGCTATGTAGAAGGTGTTGACAGGAGATGGACCACCTGACCAGTGGAACATGTCCCTTCCATAAGAAGTCGAAGAGCAGACGCTCCCATCGGGTCAGACGAAAACTGGGGCAAGATACAACGGTCAGGCAGTAAACAATAATGGAGGCGACGTAGGTGTTTGCCACCTCTGCTCGACCTTTCAGGGATAGGTTCCTCTTGGCCTATTTCTGGGTGAGACTGGCCACCCTGCTTGTAACCTCGTCCAAGTTCTGGTCTACCTAGAGGTCGGGACTGAACCAGACCCCAAGCAGTTTAACCGGTCTGTTGGTCCAGCACCCCACGATGCCATCTGACTTGTCTGGGTTGATCTTTGCTTCTGCCACCACCTCGTATTCCTTCAGCATGGTGCTGACCGCCTCCACTTTTGTGGCATCTGACACCATGGCGGTGACATCGTCCACATACACAAACACGGCCCTCCCACACTGTCCCAGTTCGAAAAGAATGCCCCTCAACCACTTCAGCTTCTGCAGCAGTAGCTTGGGTGCCAGCACATACAGAAGAGGTTAGAGGGGATACCCCTGACAGACTAAGCATGCAATGTTAAATGATTCTGAGAGGTGGCCGTTTACTCTGACCACCGAGCAAATGCTGCTGTACATTGGAGGTTGTCGTGGATGGACCTGTTTGGGATTGCACATGTTTGCACTACTCCAACCAAAACCACCGACGATGACAAGTGCCAACCTCTTCACAAACACCTTGGCCAAAATCTTAACGTCTGCATTCAGCAGAATTATGGGCCGAAAGTTGTCCACTACATCACCCTTGTCGGCGTCCTTTCTCAGCAGTGCTACCATGCCCCAGCTCACAGAACTCGGAATTCTCCCATTCTACTGCCAGTTGTGGTAGACGTCTGCCAAGAGGTTGCCAAACAAGTCTGGCATATATGTGTAAAGCTTGTTGTGCAGACCATTCAGACCTGGCAATTTTCCCCTAGCGCAGTCCATGAGGCTCCAAGCCATTGAGGACAATGCAAGGATGAAATACAAACACACACAAAGTAAAAAATTGAGTAAAAAGTAATCAATAAAAATGATAGATGTAACAATAAAAAATTGAAGAAAAGTTCCAATAGTTGGGGAAGACCACCTAGAGTAATTCAAGGGAAACCCCACACAAAGGCCCGGATTACTCTGCAACATCCAAGGCATCAAAAATGCCCTCTCTATGTTTCTTTCCTTCTGCTTGGAAAAGCATATTCAGAATAGGCCCATTCAGCTTCACCAATCTTGCAACTCTCACCCACCTTTCGTTAAACACACTAGAAGACAGCAGCTCCCTCTCTACCCTCACCTTCCTCTTCAAGTGGAACTCAAAGAAGTTGATGAGAGCTTGGCCAGAGAAGACAATACCTGTCTTCAAACCTTTCAGACAAAGCCCACCACACAGCTTCTTTTGCCATAGCTACCAGATAGAAGAAAACTAGCTGCCTTTCCCTGCCAAAGGAAGGTGGTGGTCGATTTTCACTATAGACTCAGCTGATTGCCGAATCCATCCTATATGTGATAGCAGCTGTTCGACATAAGCCCACAAGTCAGCAATACACAGACACTAAATGATATTGTGCAGGACAGTTTCCTTGCCCTGCACGCATCTTGCACAGGTTCGGCTATTGGCATTCCATGCCTGTAGAGCTTCTCTCAAACCGATAATGGGCCCCTGTAGCACTGCCATGCCATGGACTTTTTGGAAGTTGTCCATAATCCCTGACTGTAAACGGCCTCCAGAAGAGACTGTTCACACTGATCTCATTGATGCCCAGAATCATTTCCAGGCCATCATCGCTCATACCCTCCATCAACCCTCTATAGAATGTGAGAGTCATTTTCCTGCTGATGGCATTGTCCAGTTTGTAGAGTGCTGCAAGTGCCTGGCAACATTCTAGATGCCAAACACCCAACCCCAGGCTGCACTTGACTCATGACTCCAGCTCAGTCATTGAGATGAGCTGTGGAAAGACATGATGCATGAGAGATGCCCACACCAGTTTGCCTTTGCTTTTGTCATTGCTGTTGCTGTAACAGTGGTCAAGGTATTTCTGTAGGTGCATCAGCCTCAGTGTGTGCCAGCTCATCATTAGCAACAGCATCCCGAGACCACCTCAGAGTGGGTATTGGCAGCAGATAGATTTTCTGACCAGCAGAACCTGTTCCTTCCAAAAGAAGCAGAAAAGCATATGCTCCAGTCTGGTCAGATGCTTCTTGGGATGTAGGTGTTAGCCACTTCCACCTGACCTTTCAAGGACAGCTTCCTCTTGGCCCATTCCTGAGTTAGACTGGCCACTCTGCTCACGACCTCTTCCCAGTTCCTATCCACCTAGAGGTCCAATCCAAACCAGACCTGAGCACCTTAACTGGGCTCTCAATCTAGCGACAGAAATCGCTGCTGGTCGGCATGGATTTGCTTCTCCAGGTACTGAGCTGCAAGCTCACTGACTTGTCCTGGTCAATGTGCTCCCATACACTCCTGGTACTCTTCCAGTATGGTGTTGACTGCCTCTTTGTCTGAAGTGCCTAACACCATGACGGTGACGTCATCCACATATACAGACAGAGCTCTCCTATGACCCAGATTCAGTGGAATACCCATCTTTGATGAACTGAGTGTGTGATGCAAAACAGTTCCCAGAGGTGGCCATTTAGTTTGACCAATAAACAGATGCTGCTGTACATTGTAGCAATCCAGCTACTGAAGTCGGGACTGAAACCAACTGCTCTTAGGACAGCTGCCAGGTAGTGATGGTTGATCTTGTTGAAAGCTTTTGACTGATTCAAATTGACCAGCGCTCTCTCAAAGCCAGATCTATTCCCAACCAGCAATGTATCGCATGAGGTGGAAGTTGTCATGGATAGATCTGCGGGGGATTGCACAGGCTTGCGTGTTTCCAACTACAATACCAACAACAAGCACAAGCCTCTTGGCGAGCACCTTTGCCAAAATCTTTAACTCTTTGTTGAGGAGAGTTGGGCCTGAAGTTTTCTATCACATCCTCCTTGTTCATGTCCTTCCTCAGCAGTGTCACCATTCCCCCAGCTCACACGACTGGGTATGCTCCCAGTTTACTGCCAGCTGCATTAGATGGCCGCTAAGACAGGAGTGAACAAGTCTGGCATGTGGAAATAGAGCTTGTAGGGTAGACCATTCAATCCCAGTAATTTGCCCCTGACACTTTGCTGAAATTGGCTTTTTGCAACACTCTGCCTCCCTGTTTAAGAGTCGCTGCAGGCCATCATGTTAGACATTGAAGTCGACTGTCTCCAGTCCATCACCCCTTGTGGAAAGTTCGGCAAAGTGCTGCTGGGAAACCACACGCATCTGTTTGGAATTGGAGAGCACACACCTGCTTTGGTCCATCAGAGACTGAATTGTGGCTTTGTTTCCATGCTGCACCTCTACCACCTGGGCCCATCGAACAGCTTTTGCGTCCTCGTGTTTCAGTGCACATGCTCTAGCACGGACAACACATCCTTTGTGTTTCACATCAAAGAAGTTATTGAGGGCCATTCTCGCTGCTAGCATGTCATTTGTGATACCTCTTCTATGAGCCTCTTCTAAACAACTAACTAGTTCCTTCTCTACCCTGCTAACCATTGCAGCTCTAAGTTTTCTCTTTAGCGAAATCCACCACCTGTTGTTGATGATTCCCACTTAACTAGTTTGCTAATCTGGTCCCTGAAATCTTTCCACACTTGAAAGACACATTCAGCTTTCAGTAAATGGATCCCTGTTTATTGGTCTGTTATAAGCTGACTGTACAGATCATGAATGTGTGGTCCATGTAGCCAACTAGCCAAAATTGAAGACAACTTATCTGCTAACCTGATGAAAATTCTATCTAAATGCGACCTGGATGACCCACTGTGATTTGTCCAAGTCCACATTGGCACATTTGGGAAACCAAGGCGATACCTGTCAGACAGTTGGAAGTGCGAGGCGTTTGCACCCCCTCTCATATTGGTTACTTCCACACAATCTGTGCCTGCATCCAAAATGCCACTGACAAAAAAAGACGTAGACTCATAGTCAACTAGAAGGAGAGTGAGAGATTTAATCTCCGATATACTGGTCTCGCTAATGGCTACCACATCCAGACATAGTGACCTGAGGTCGTTAAGCAGTTCTCCCTACTTCCATGCTAACCCCAGACCATGTACATTTATTCCACCTATTTTTAGTATAGCCATTTAAGCAGGCGGAGAAGAAACAAAAAAAAGGGGAGAAGGTCACTTACCTTGATCCAGTGGCAATCCTTCTTTTGGGGGCCTTTGTAAAGGCACTCCAAAACCCTTTTATCTATAATGTTTTTAAATGGTCCCACATCATATGGGAAAAGTTTTCTCAGGGAATGATACACTTCTGGTGTGGTTCTAACCAGACATCTCCCTTGTGGGGTTTTTGAGAGGGCTACCATATTTTTGTTGGAGTGTACAAACTCCATCAACTCCTCATTCCCCTTTTGAAGAACTGTGTAGTTGAGGGGTTTGCTTCATAATTGTGGCTAAGGAAGGGGTCTTTCTTCATCAAAGCAAATCATAAAAAGTAGTTAGATGAGAGTAGAGAACAATGGACCTAACAAATAAGATAACAAAGAGTCAAGATATATGGAAAGAACTTTTATTGCAGTCTTTACTAACATATCTTACAGTTTTACACAAATTTTCCATGCTTGCATGAGTAAGATAGTTTACATGTTACAGTACTTGTTTCAAAAACTGGATGCCCTTCTTACTGCTACCACTCAACTGTGAAGCTTGATGAGCTAACAAAGAGAGCCTTTATATGGTCACTTGACCTGTTAGAATTACCAAACAAATCTCCCTGAAATCTCACTTTACCATTTTCAAAAAAGGACACATTAGATAATATAGCACTAGATACACTATGCCACCTCACCCTCTGAAACAAAACCCAGAAATGTTCATGGTTGGAAAATCTTTGATCGCAGGTCTGCTCTTTCAGGGTTGTATAGGGGATAAACAACTGTAAAGTAGGGAGTTGAGACTGCACTTACTCAAGCAAACTGGAACAAGCAGAATTATGTGCCTTGCTCATACATAACACAATGGCTGTAGCAAGATCTGAACTTATGACTATGTGATCAGGAGTCCAGAACCTTAACCTCAAAGCCATTGGAATTTAGATCCATATCAACATAGAAAAGTGACATTAGAAGAGAGGGATGATGTTTATGATGATAATGATGATAATAATGATAATGAGGAGGGGGATATTTTCTTAAAAGTGTAAGTTATTTCCACATATATAATACCTAGGATTAGTTGGATACTATAGACAAATTAAGAATACAGTTCAGCGGGACAGAATTCAGATTAACCGTGTACCAGAGTATTACAGAAAGAACAACAGATGTCATATTTCTGGTAAGATAGCAGCTAGAGAAGTACTTCACGCAGAACAAACAATTATATCTTGCATTGACAAATTAGTTAGCAAAGTTAGACCAAAGATAAAGATTGTTAATCAAGAAAATAAATTTTTGATTTATTTTAGATTTTTACTATAGTGACGTTTTTTTAAAATGTATTTTGCTGATGACTTAAACAAATTAATCGAGACTAAGAAATGTTGTATTGCAGTTAAGAAGTTCGTTTCCCAACCATGTGGTTTCGGGTTCAGTCCCACTGCATGGCACCTTGGGCAAGTGTTTTCTACTATTCCCTTGGGCCTACCAATGCCTTGTGAGTAAATTTTGTAGACGGAAATTGTCTGGAAGCCCATCGTATATATATATGTATATGTGTGTGTGTGTGTGTGTGTGCATCTGTGTGTTAGTCTTTGTCTCTCCATATCTGTTTTGTTTGTTTATGTCCTGTAACTTAGCAGTTCGGCAATAGAGACTGATAGAATAAGTACAAGACTTAATAAAAAAATTAGCAATGGGGTCGATCTGATCGACTAAAACCCTCCTAGGTAGTGCCCCAGCAAGGCCGCAGTTAAATGACTGAAACAAGTAAAAGTGCAAAAGAAAAGAGTACACATAAATAAGTGCGTATGTATAAAAACATGTACTATATATGATAGTCTCTCCAGTCAAAAACAATGTTTGAGTGTTCAGTTAGCTGTAAATAACAATTGGATATGCAAAAGAAATGAAAGCAAGAAAGAAAGAGGGGAGGGGGGGGATTAGCAGCTTGTGATTGTTGTTCTGTGGAGGAAAAGTAACACAAAACCAGACTCACATACTGGTCCACATTTTGCACACAAGTGTTCGGAAGCACTGAGTGTTACTATTTTCATATGAGTGCAGGAAGCTGGAAGAACTTAAGTAGGTACAAGTGGGATGTTTTAGAACTTTCTGGAATCAGATAGATTGGTAACAGAGAAGGCCATCACTGGACTAAGGTGTGGATTAAAAGTAGTGAACATCCATTTAATGAATATAGTTAATCAGTCCCCAATCTACAAAGTTCTAGCTGATAGATCTAAAGTATAAAGAAATGAAAGTTTCTGTAAACATATTCTGAATCATCGAAGAGAGTTCAGTTACTCACATGAATTAATAGAGGGAAAATCGTGAGGCATTAATAGAAATATCATCATCATTGTAAATCACCATAACCAGGCGCTAATGAAGAAGCCTCTACAAGGTTACATGACCTCTAAGAAATGACACCTAAATATCTAGAGCCAATGAGGGAGCTTCTATATGGTCACTCGACCTGCTAGAAATAGCAGCCAAATCTCTCTCAAATGATACTTTTTATAAAACGGAAGGACATACTAGATAACGTATTCTGAGATAAACTGTCTGAAAAGACATAGCTAGAATGCCTTTGATGTTAGGTATGCTGAACAAAGGCTGAACAACCACAACCATATCATCATCATCATAAGCCACCACACCCACTACCAACTTCCTTCTCACTGTCATTATTATCATCTTTTAACACTTAACACCCTGTTAAAAGATTTCTCAGTCCTGTAACGATTGAGTTGAAATTGCCTAAAAATGGTTTTTTTGCAGCTTATTTATTATGAAATTTACTGGTAAGAAACACAGGTGCTTGAGGTGTTTTCACACAAAATTATTTCACTTTCACCATATATATAGTTCAATGATTCATATCAATATGATGTGGTACCATGTGGAACTGTGTCGTACAGGATGTTAAGAGTTAACATCTCTAGTCGATGTTGGTATCGGTTGGATAGGTTCTGCATTAGCGCACCTCTCTATAAGTAAAAAAGCATAAATCATAAATCATAGGATACGAATTTCATGTAAACAAAAGTTCTTTAACTTTCTCTTGATCAATTAGTAATTGATTCACAATGACAGACCACTTCAAATGCAATATTTAACTGCTTTTATTTATGTACAGAACATAGCTGCAATGAAATGCATAGATGATAATATATTTGCCATTGAGAAAGTTTACAGAATATAGCTGCCATGAAATAAGTGCAAAGAATATAGTTGTCAAGCTTCCAGAGAATATAGTTTATCAGTGCACATTCTACAAAGTTCTAATCAATAGATTAGATAAATATAAATAAAAAAAAAATAATAAAAAAATAAACATAACAAAAAATCCAATCCAAATAACAGCTATGAGATGTTTTAAAACCCAACTGATGTAAACAAATAATCGATGTAAACAAACAATACTGGTAGACATCTAATGAATTACACTGAGTTTATATGTGTAGCAGGCATTGATGTTACAATGAAAACAACAGGGAATACATATACATTAGTTGAAAGCATCAAACTGATTTGGATCTTATTGAAGTTCTACTACATATTCTGGTATACAAACTGCACACAAACAGAATCCTGCATTATGAACTGTGCTGCAACAACTGTTACAATTGAACTACATCTCAGGTGGCGAATTGGCAGAGTTGTTAGCGCATCAGACAGAATGCCTTGCAGTATTCCTTCTGGCTCGCTGCACTCTGAGTTCAAATCCCACCGAGGTCAACTTTTCCTTTCATCCTTTCAGGGTAGATAAATAAAGTACCAGTCTAGGGAAGTGGACGAGCAGAATCGTTAAAGCATCAGACGAGATGCCTAGTGGTATTTATTCTGGCTCTTTGCGTTCTGAGTTCAAATCCTGCAATGGCCTACTTGGGTGGTAGACTTAATCCGTCACCCGGCTTAACGCTGCCACCTGGCCCTTGGGTGCCTTTAGCAGAGTCTACTTTGTTGCAAGCATTCGGGCAAGGTCTCCGGTCTGAGGATACCTTCATTCTTCCCTCTCACCAGTCTCGAAAGCCCTGAAAAAAGGGTAAATGGGCATTGCTAAAAATATCCCAAGATCTTGATTGTTATTTCAAATGTGCCATGAAAGTTTACAGTTTTTATAATTATCTTGAGTGCTAATATTTTAGATGCATGCATGCATGCATGTTATGTATTTATCACAGTTAATGTTGTTATCTAGCATGGTTTAATATCTTATATCTATTGTGGCTAATGTGATATCTAGCATAGTTAATATTGTATGTAACATTGACTAAATTTATATCTTCATTAATATTGTGTCTGTCTTAGCTAATATTGTATCTATTATGGTTAATAGTATATATTATAGTTAATATTGTATCTATCACAGTTAATGTTGTATCTACCATAGTTGATGTTGTATCTATCAAAGTTAATAGTGTCTCTATCATAGTTAATAGCATATATCATAGGTAACATGAAGACATGGGCAGAGGTGGTAGAAGCAGATCTCAGGATGCTGAATCTCAGGAGGGAGTTGACGAAGGATTGAAAGAAATGGCGAAACGCTATGCTGGAGAGGACACATCCAACCTATGTAAGCATGGAAAAATGGAGGTAAAATGATGATGATATATATATATATAGATATAGATATATATATATTGAAAAGTAAGTAAAACATACACTGGAAAAAGGGACGGATCTACTCCAATGCACCGACGCTTTTCGACGATTTTAAAAACGGTTGAATATTATTTAATTTCTCTACACTGATGTAGTTTTGCATGCCAATTACGGAAATATTATTGATTTTTTCGAGAAAAAATTAATACAAAAGTTATAACCCTTCAAAGATTGAAATTTTATCTAATTTTAGCCAATCACATTCTTCCATTCTTCCATAATCCAT
>JAOPJM010179698.1:0-13018 GCA_027124095.1 Muusoctopus leioderma
ATAACTCTATTGATTCTCTTTTCTATTTTCAATGGCTAAGGCAGAGCCAGAAGTGGCGCCCCCATGGACATTTTCCAGGGCCTTCGTGACTGGTGGGAGGAAGTTATCCTCAGACCAGAGACCTGGCTTAAATGCTTACAACAGAGTAGACTCCGTTAAAGGCCCCCCATAGGCCTGGTGGTGGCGTTAAACTAGGTGACGGATTAAGTCTATCACTCAAGAACTGGAATGGTCTCTGTGACAGGCTTCCACACAGTTTCCATCTACCAAATTCCACCCATAACACCGTTGTTGACCCAAGGCTATGGTAGAAGACAGCTGCTGGAGGTGCCGAGCAAAGGGATCAGGAATCGAACCCAAACCCACATAGTTGCAAAGCAAACTTCTTAACCACAGAGCCATGCCTTCACCCTGTACTGACAAACTGTATCTCTCTCTCTCTCTGTTACACACACACACAGAGTCTGATCCCTTATAAACTTGCATAATTAGCAATTATTTGTTCCAAGCAAGCAAAAGAATCCAAAAAATCAGACGTGGTGAGTCCATAATTAGAATATTGGTGAAAGAAGGCTTTGGCAGAGAACATATCCCAGGCACGGCTGACCACATGGTCCAATGGTTTTGCTGTCATCTGACTGTTGCTAACTAAAGTAGCAGATTTCTCATAATGGCGGAATGAGCGAGGCTGGTGCCATTCTGTGAAGCTCAAGTCTGGAACTGTCCATGGAGTGTAAAGTCTCTTATCCTTGAATGACAGAGTATCAGCAGTGGCCAGCTGTTCCCCTCGCAGTATTAAAAGAGATGACAGTGAACGGTTGTATTTCACAGTTCCTTTAAGGGGTTGCTCATTCACATTGAGGGACCAATATATATATATGTATATATATACACACACACACATATAGATATATATAGATAGATGTAGGGGTGTGTGTGCATGCGTGCGTCTGTGTGTGTCTCTTGGTCTTTATGTGCTTGTTTGTTTATGTCCTGTAGCTTAGCAGTTCAGCAAATAGAGACCAATACAATAAATACCAGACTTAAAAGTATGTACTGGGGTCGATTTTATCAAGTAAACTCTTCAAGGTGATGCCCCAGAATGGCCACAGTCCAATTACTGAAATCAGCAAAAGAGTATAGCAAGACTAAATATGTTTATATGTACATAATAGAAATGTAGGTTAGCTGTAAAATGAAAAACATCTTACACAATGAAAGTTAAACATTAAATATATAACTTAAAGTTGGCACACCAGAGAAAACCTCCATGTTTTAAGTTTTTAAAAATCAAAAAGGGTTTATTGGAGTGCCATGAGAAGAAATACCTTTATAAGAGCAGGATAGCAGGATAATATAGATCACTAAAAAATAATAGAACACCCTAACCAAGAGGATAATGTATCAGCTTTTCAGTACACAAACACTACTCTTTATTCAATTACTAGTGCCACATTAGGTGCAGGCATGGCTGTGTGGTTAAGAAGTTCATTTGACACCTTGGGTAAGTGTCTTCTATTATAGTCTCAGGCTGACCAATGCCTTGTGAGTGAAATTAGTAGACAGAAACTGAGCGGAAGCCCGTTGTGTGTGTATATATATATACATAAGTATGTGTGTGTGTGTGTGCATGCGTGTGCTTGTTGTCATGTCGTATCACTTAGGCAGCCAGTGATGTTTGTTTATGTTCTACATAAACAATAGGTCCAACCACTTGGTGGTTCAGCAGATGAGGATCAGTGGTATAATTCCCTTACTGAAACATAAGTACGGTTGGTGTCAGGAAGGGCGTACGGCCGTAAAATACTGCCTCAAAAAAATCTCGTCCGACTCATGCCAGCATGAAAACATAGACATAAAAATGATGAACAACGCTGAACCATTAAAGTCTATTTGGCTGTATGTAATTAAATCCCAAAATGTGCAAGGCAGTTAACGATATTGTTAACAAATGCATGCAATGAGAAAAATGTAACCACTTAATAAATAATGAATTTCAATTCCAAATGATAAAAGAAATATAATTTTCCCCATCAAATAAAGATAGTAATCTTAAGAATGCTTTAATGGTACCTCCTTATTTTACCCATATATTTGTGTTTTTAAACCATACGAAACATCCTGGCTAATTGGTTTAGGGATCAGCACTGGTATTAGTATTAAAAAATGTTTAACATGTGGGTTAAGAGCTCATACTCTGCAGTTTTTGGTCTTTGGTTAGCATATTTGAAAGAGAGAGAGAGAGAGTAACAATTATCAATAATTAATGATGCAATCAAATCCACTTAATAAACCTGGCTTTATGGCAAAACCAGCAATAATACTCTTAGAAAAAGAGGAAGTGAGTTTGATCACACCCTGTATTTGAAATCTTAGCTTCCAAATCTCTCCGGTGTAATTATTAAGTGGATCAAATGTGTTAGTAAGACATTCTACCAAATCAATTATTAAGAATTTAAAATATCCAATTTAACACCTGCTTTTACCTTTTAGGTGTAACATACATTTTGAACATACTAACAAAGACGAAGTCAACTTACTCTTTCATGGTACCAATCTTCACAAATAACACACTGGAACATCTCATCATCAAGCTGAAGTAAAACAGTGATTGATATTAAGTAAATATTCACAATATGAAAATAATGACTTTAGACTCTCTCTCTCTCACACACACACACACACACACACTCTTTTATCCTTTCTCTTCCTCTCATTTTATTCTTATTGCTATCTTTCTACGTCCCTCTATCATCATTACTATATCATTCTACATATTGAGAGGAAAAAAACACAACTGTAAATATAAATACATTATTGTAGTTATTATGGACAACTGCCATCATACTATGCAGTATGCTAGTGTTGGTTCTGCAAGTTTCTCTATACATCCTTATTATTCATTCAATTATTTCAATTACTATTGCTTCTCTAACAAGTTATATACTTGGGGAAAACTCTCTTTATCTTCTGCAAAGTTTCAATGTCTTCTCTTAGTAATTCCACTTCAAAATTGTGCATAAACACAGATTTTCTTTATAAATTTTTTTATACATTTCTACCTTCACAACTAATACATTTTTTCTTCTTTTTTCACACTTATAGGACACACCAGTGACACGATAAAATTCCCTCAGTCTATGCTGCAAAGTAGTTTGTGTTAGGAAGGGCATCCAGCTGTAAAAACCATACCAAAAAGGAAACAACGAACAGAGAAAATGTAGGGCAGAGAGGGCTCTTTAATCTTGTCAGAGACAACCTCTCTAGTGCCAGTGGTACAATAAAATGCACCCAGTCCATGCTATAAAGTGGTTGATAATAGGAAGGGCATCTAGCTACAAAAGCCATCCAAAATATAATGACATACACAAGAGAGTTAGCCAAGTTGCTGTGTGTGCCAGATGATAAAGGACTACAACAGGTAGCAAGACACTGTAAGAACCAATACCAACATGGAAAAATGCTTGTAAAATGATGATGATGACTCCTATCCTTTCCTACAGTTATGTATATTACCAGAGTCTAAGAATTGCAATAATGAAAGACAAGCTATATTTTTTATCCAATGTATTTTGTGCGTATATGTACACTGAAGAATTTATTTATCGCTATTAAACAGAATTGACTTACATCATCTTCAGGATCAGGATAAGGCCTCTTACAAGTACAATATTTACCAGCAAAATTTTGGCTGTATTGATTACAGTCATTAAAGTCAGATTTTTCCTATATAAAAAATATAAAAATTGGAAAAATTATTGAAGAAAAAACTTTACAGATATTGAGTTGTTGAAATAATGTCTGTATATATCCATCTACATCCAAATACCCTGAAATTTGAAACAATGAAAATTAAATCTAAAACAAATTCTTCAATTCCTATATCAAAACAGGTTGAAAATATATTCTAATACTTGAGGGACAGTTAACTATCATTTGCTGTTAACTAGACTATCCAAAGAAAACAGAATTAACACTATATAAATGGATAATTACATAAGTAAGATTTACTTGTTGAAGCATAAGGAAGTTAATGAGACAACCTCTACTGATAGACATTAAAAAGAAAAGTATTCAAAATATTTTAATTCCTAATTAGTAAGGTTACTATTCTGTTAGTTACTAAACAAAATATTTAATAAATTTTGTTTTAAGTATGAAGAAATGAATAACAATCCAGAAGTTATTACAGATTACCTTTGTTAAGAAATGGCAAGATGCTTTACATTAACAACTGGTTCTCAATAGAATTATGACATGATAATTTGACAAATACACTGTATGAACTGATTGCATTCATGTATAAAATGGCATTCTTCTATTTTTAAGATCTATGAAACAATATAAACCAAGACACTGATGGCTGTGAGGTTAAGGTACTGGAATACTGCAAGCATTGTGCCCCTGGACAAAGCAAATAACTTTGCTGGCCTCAGTTCATTTGGCTGGCAATAGATTCTGCTTCTTCATGGCTGAGTGGCTAACAGTAGAAAGGACATCCAACAGTGAAATTAATTGCTCAAATATCCAAATTTACAAAAACCATATCATCTATGCTAGAATAAAGAGATGTAAAAAATAAAAACCCTAGGTATTTCAATTTGCAAATCAACATTCTTTTTTATTCTCATTGAGGATTTAAAATTGTAAGTTTATACTTCAATACATAAAGTATTAAGATGATAAACATTAGAAAAATAGTTGGAATATTCAACTTTTAAAACTTACACTAAATAGTTTGCAGGGATTTGGAAACTTTTTGTTGCCACAATCACAGCGAAAATTCCTAGAAAGAGAAAAAGAAATAATATTAAGTTGTAATAAAATTTCTATGTACAAATGTAAAATATATAAGATTGACATCAATGTTGAAAATGTAATTGGATAAGGAGAATGACTTTGTGAAGTTTGTGCCTTTCCCAAAGACAATAGCAATATAAGGGAAGTGAAATGACTACAACCAAGATTCAAATCTAGATCAGAGACTCAACTTGTCTCTGCTCTTCAAACAGAAGACTAGACATTTCACATGCCTCAGCTGCAATAATGGGAGGAATAAAACATGGATGCCTTAATGTATGTATCAAATTTAAATTCAAACAACATAATGAAGTGTTATTATGATCCAAAGTAGAAATAGACTAAGGAAGAACTTAGGCTGGATCTGAGAATGTTGAGCTTCAAAGATGAGATAATACACAATCAATAGGTATAAAAAAATACTATATTGCAAACATTTTCAATCTATTTTGACATGAAAAATAGGAGCATTCAAATAATTATTACGATAAAGAAGATAGTAATAAAATTGACTTTCTGATGATAGCCTCATTTTAATCATCACCATCATCGTTTTGCATCCATGTTTCCATGCTGGCATGGGTTGGATGGACATTTTTGAGGCAGAATTTTACAGCCAGATGCCCTTCCTGACTCTAACTATACTTATTTTAAGTATGGGAATTATATACCACTGAACCTGAATTGCCAATCAGGCAGACATTTTGTTTTGTGGCTAATGTAAACAAACATCACTGGCCGCTCAGCAATAAACGGTGTCAAGAGGTCACAAGCACACGCACGTACACACACATATATACATATATGACGGGCTTCTTTCTAAGTTTCTATCTTCCAATTTCACTCAAGGCATTGGTTAGCCCGAGGCTATAGTAGAAGACTGTAGTAGAAGGTGCCACGCAGTGGGACTGAACCTGAAACCATGTGGTTGCAAAGTGAACTTCTTGACCACACAGCCATGCCTGCGCCTAAATAGAGACAAATGTTTTAATGTTCAAACTAAGGTACAGAATTTGTTTGTTTGTTTTTTATTGTATCTATGGGTTGAATAGTCATACACATTCAGATATTTTACAAGAATTGTTAGAGCTGATAACTTTCATAGTTGCTGCCTTTCTTAACAAGAGAGAAAGACAGAGAGAGAAAATCGTCAGAAAGTTTAATACACTATGAATAATTGTGAAGCCACAACTATGGAATTTAAATTTAGTTTATATAAATCCAGTGGTGAAAGCTCTCACAGGTTGAAATTTCACAAACGCGAAGATAAAAATCACCACAAGTCTCATAGAATAAATGTCATTTAACTTGAGTAAATTTTAGTAGGAGATCTTTCTTTATTAAAAAAAAAAAAAAAAAATCATTGACATATAATTTATACTAAAACATACCTCTTAGTATAGAGTTCAAAGAGTTCATGGCCTTCATGACAGTCATAACTACATGCAAGACAGATTCCTGCATGTTGGGTTGGATCAGGGGTGCATGTGTAACAAGCATAAAGAGCTTGACGAGAAAGATAACCCTGAAAATGAAGAATGAAAAATTGTCCAAGCAAAATATTTTAAATCTATATATTCTAGGTGGTCAAGTCAATAGGTTACTTGAAAACAGTACAAGATCTTTTATCCTTCACTGATCAGCCAATCACACCCCCATGTCTGTCTACACAAAATCCCAGTGCACCTCTCATATAGGTATGATATAAGTTGAGTTTGTATCTACTTTTCTATATGCTTTGCTTTGCCACTGTCTTGGTGTTTCTAGGTTTTGGTAACCTTTAAAACTAATACTTTAATCTGTAATACAAACTACATTTTATTCATTGCAATTGAAATTGGCAGAGTCATTACAGTGTTGGATAGAATGCTTTGCAATATTCCTTCTAGCTCACTGCGCTCTGAGTTCAACTTTGCTTTCACACTTTTGGAGTAGATAAATAAAATACTAGTCTAGGGTGATGGACTGGTAGAATCTTTAGCGCGTTGGACGAGAAGACTAGCAGTATTTATTCCGGCTCTTTGCGTTTTGAGTTCAAATCTCGCCGTGGCCAACTGGGTGGTTGACTTAATCTGTCGCCCAGTTTAACACCAACACCTGGTCCTTGGGTGCCTTTAGCGGAGTCCACTCTGTTGCAAGCATTCAGGACAGACCTCCGGTCTGTAGATAACTTTCTCCTTCCCTCCCACCAGTCTTGGAGCCCCCCAAAAAGGGTGAGAGGCACTGCTTTCTCTCCTGACATGCTGGCTTTTCTATGATTCTTTATTACTTGGTCAATTAGCTTCATTTTTATTTTCCTGTATAAGAAAATGTTCTTTTCCTATACTGCATATCTTTTGTTTTGCTATTGAAGCAATTAATAAATGGTAGATTAATGAGTCATTAAATATTCTATTGCAATCATAATCTGATTAACTTAGTAAAAGCCTGAAATCATTCATTGGCTTCCTTTTATTATGCACTAATGCTTAATTAATTTCTTGCCCAATTAGAGTCAGACCTGTTATTCTCACATGCTCCTTGTTGAACAATGCCTCAAATCTTTAATTTCATTGTTCTCAACAGCAAGTACACCTATTTCCTGATAAGCACTCTTCTTTAATAAGATGCAGAATTGCCCTAGACACTACTGAGCAATTTGGAATACCTAAATCATGTCTTTTTCCAGTCACAAGATATTAAAAGATCTACTCTCGTCTTGTAACTAGTTATTTGTCTAACTTCAACAGTAGCCTCTAAATATATCCTCTCTTTTTTATTACCTAAATAATTGTTAATCTGCCATATTGCTTCATCATTTAGGTGAAATTACACTCACCAACAGATCTGATCCTTAACATGTAATAGGTTATCTATTAAGAATACCCAGCTGTTTCCAGCACTGTTTAATATCTCTTTCCCTATACATATAAAATGATGTAGAAACTGGCCTTTGAAAAGATATCTTTCAACTTTTACACTCTCTTTCACTGGCTAAATGTATTTTAACTTACATCACTGCCCTTAGACTAACTATACTCATTACTAATTTGTATTCAGGTGCACATTCCTGACTAGAGATTGACCTTGTATTTTTTACCATCTCACTTTCTTGACTGAGCAATGTTAGTTTACCAGATCCCTAAATGATGGAAGTTTGAGTCACTCAAACATATACAACACCCCAATACTATTACAACAGCATCCTAAAACACTGTCCCTCTCACTCAGCCCAGACAAGCATAAGGAACACATACACACAAAAATAGCTGCAACATTAATAGCTTCACTGGCCCCCAAAAACTGTGCTTGGATGCACACCACCAATAATAAATGCAGAGAAACAGCAACTGTCATGATCTAACCAAGTATACCCGAGTCACTCAAGAGACATATCACCCACTTCCTTGTACCATGATCATAACATCTATTCACACAAAAGTAGTTATCTTGGTATATTTTGATTATTATATCATTGTAGCTTTGTCTGTAATTAAGTCAACTAAATTTACAATGACAAAATAAAATAATATAAATAATGTCAACCTAGTGAGACAGATGAACCAGAGGTTAGATAGTAACTGAATAATCTGAGGTAATCTACAGCAGAAGTGGAATTAGAAAATCTAACCTTAAGTGAAATCTGATTAACAATATTGGTATCAGGCTATAATAGTCTAACTAGTACTAGTATTAATCTAACTAGTACAGAAGAAACCAATGGTCATTCAGTCGTCAGTTGTTAATTAATTTAGAATACTACTGCTTTCGTTTGTGATAAAAGTATTTGCTCTGGTAAAAAAAATAATTAAAAAAATGGTAACACAATATGCAACCTATGAGTATGGAATTATACAGGAGGGGTTAAGGGGCAGTGAAAATTTGAGAAAAAAAATCAAACTTGAGAGAAATGAGTATGAAGTGACATGAATCAGAAAGAAAAAATCAAATTCAAGAGTAAACTTAAAAATCATAAATTAAATATTGTTTGAAAGAAAACAATTGTGGTATGAATATGATGGGAATGCCTGAAGAAATCCAGGACTCCTGCAGTAGTGATAAAAAGATTAGGAATGAAGTTGTTGTTGTATAACCTCAGGTCAGCCCTGATCAAGAAGTCCCATGGCATGTAGGTTAGTTAGCTCAATGATGAGGCATACACCACATTATCTATCTTCTCAGTTAAACCATGTCTGTGCCTAACTGAGGACTATGCGGCACAATCCAACATACAGTGATGAATTGTATGGAATGCAGTGAGAGTCTGGACATTTTGTACACTCTCCACTGTCCAGTCTATTTCTGTATGCCTGCAGATTCTGGTGGTGGCAAGTTAGACTCAGTCAGAGTGCGACAGTTGCTGTTTCTTGTTGATGGTGTGCATCCAAACACAGTGTTTGAGGCCAGTGAGGCTATTAATATTGCAGATATTTTTGTATGTATGTGTTCCTTATGCTTGTCTGGGCTGGGTGGGAGAGACAGTGTTTTTAGGATGTTGTTGTAATTGTGTTGGGGTGTTGTATATGTCTGGGTGTTTGGAAGTGGTTTTTCATGTAGTGACAGGGACTGTTGGCATTGAAGCTTGCTGTGGCAACAACTTTGCCCGTCACATGTCCAGGTGGTCTTTTGTTTTTCGTATTTTTTGTTGTGTCCTGTAGGTGGTTTGTGGGTGTGGTCTGTGTACAACCCGTGATAATATGTAGTGCCCTGTTTTATGTACTCCATTGTGAAGAAATCGGGGGCCCAAATAGGACTGGCATAGTTCATGATGGATCAAAAATATTTCTTAATACCATTATTGTAGTTTTTTTGGGGGGGGTTCTGTTGGCCAAATGTGGTACCTGTGATTACTCTAAGTATGTTTGTGCATTGTTTTGCTTTATTTATTATGTCTTCTATGTGTGTTGTGAAGGTGTTGTATGTAATTCCTAGTGTTTTTGTCATCCGTGTATGTTATGCTTTTGCTGTTGAGTGTGATGGTTAGTTGCATTTGATGTTATCAGGTGTTACTAGTAAGAAAGAAGACAGTGGATTTGGTAAGTACTACTTGAAGTCTGTTACTGTGAAGCCATGTTTTCAATGATTTATGTAGGGTTGAAGTAGCTGTGCAGCAATGTATAAGTTGAAAAGAGTGGGTGAGAGGGCAGATCCCTGCCAACAAAGAAATCGCTACGAGGATTGTTTGACCTGCAAGAAATTGTATCCAAATCTTCCTCAAATACTACCCTACCATCTTAAAAATGGATAAATATACTGGATAAACTAAACCCCAAATATAATATGAGTAGTGAAGTGATTAAGACAGGCATAAACAAGTTATTGTTAAATAATGAATGATCAATGCTGTAAAGTTCAGAATATATACTTCAAATATGTAATAATACATATTTGAACATTGTTTTACACCACTTTAATAGCTATCAAAAGAAATGATATTCAAATATGTAAAAAAAACAAATATGGCTCACACCTTGCAGGTTTGGCTGGGCTCATATGAGGTTGCATCTCATAGGAGGTTTCTTGGGTATTTTAATGATAGGAGCCCCAGGATAGGTGCTCATTATCAGCTGAGTGGACTGGAGCAACATAAAATGAAGTGCCTTGCTCAACGACACAATGCGCCACCCAGTCTGGGAATCGAAGCCCCGACCTTACGATAGTGAGTCCAACACTCGAACCACTAGGCCACATGTACCATTACTTACTTAATAAACAAATAAGGTTAAAACCTAGTATAAATAGTCTACTTTTCAAAAGTTGAATGTACAATTTCATGAGTATTGCACAATTAAGAAATACATACTCAACATTTCTACTGTTCTAAAAAAAAGGAGACAGTGGATAATGTAGTCTCACATACACTAATGTCTGGGAGGAAAAAAGATGAGATGGTCACGGCTGGAACTCCTTTGATCATAGATCTGCTTAATCAGGACTGACCTGGGCTAAACAACAACTCAGCATTTGTGTAAATGACACAATGTTTCTGCAAAGGATGTGCGACAGCTTCAGCTATAAGAGAATGTTTGATTTGCCTGGTTGTTAAAAATATGATTAATATAGTAGTAACAACAAAGTTTCTGAATGGCACAGAGTTATTTAAATGAAACGGCGTTGATCTCACCAGTCTGCGAAGACAATGGGCACAAGCCCTCGTCCAGACCAAACCAAAATAATAATAATTGCACAAGGCCAACAACCCCCAGTACTTGACCTTGGCAAGCGGCCGCAACAGAGATGCGGTTCACCACGCTGCGCCAGGAATCTGTTTCCCATTAGCTTTGGTAGCTCCTCAATTTCATGAATGTAGTTTGAGTGGTCTTCGTCCTCTATTAGGATGCTGAAGTATCCAAAATATCACATCCGATATGACCTGGTGTTTAGCACGATAAGCAGTGGACGTATAACAAACATACGAACTTTCGGCAAGTCTATCCTCCGGCGGGATTTGAACTCAGAGCGCAGGAACGAATGCCACAAAGCATTCTATCCGACACTAACGATTCTGCCAAATAAAATAAAATGACATAGCCGTCTGTATGGAGATGCCATTGATAAATATTTTAAATTTACTAATATTTAAAGCAAATGTTTAACTTGTTGACGTCGATATCAATTCTCTGAAAGAGAAATGTTATTGAAAATATATGAAACTGTGCATGATGTCCAGCACAAGGTAATGGTTGTTCACTGTATAGCAGACGAATTCTTTGCGTCTAACGCTAGTGACCCTTGATGTAGTTAAGCAGTGCTTCCCAAACTGTGTCGCCTGCAGTGCGTAGGTGTGTCACGGATGTATCAGTATCTCCCATACAGGATTGAATTAACCTCTGGTTTGCCATTAAAACTGAATTGCTGTGTCGCGAAATTATTTATGTTTAAAAGGTGTGTCACCAACTGAAAAGTATGGAAAGCTCTAAGTTAAGGACTCATAATAAAGGAAGTTGACGATTGAAAGTGTTTCGGGAAAAAAATGTAATATCCACCAAAACATATTGGCTTCGAGATTTCAAAAAAGAAAAAAAATTTAGTTTGTATATTTGAAAAAAAAACAGTGCACGTTCGTAAATAATACAGAACTTGACAGATCGCGAACATTTTCACCAGTATGAGCAGTGAATGAAATTATCTCAAACATCCAAATCAACAATTGTTATTTGCATTTTGATCAGTAATTTGTTAACAAAGATACATAATAGATCGAGTATAACATTTAGAAACTGTTTATATTATATATTAGCCAAAGATAAGATAAATACAAAAATATATCGGAAAAAATAACAATATATCTCTCTAATGAAGAATATCATAAGAAAGCAATGCATAAAAGAAAACAAAAGAGAAATTTCAAGTTTGTCTGTAAAAAGACAAAATGAAGTATTATCAAACGAATGCAATATTTATTATAGGCACATATATCTTCTCTTAAGGCTTACCTGGGGATAGGTGCAATTTTTCGCATCACTACCACCTAAAACAGCTTTTGCATCAGCTTCAAGTTTTTCTTCTTCTTCAAGAAAGTCTACCATAGTGATGTTTTCCTCTTGATCAACATTTTCCCGCGACATTTCCTCGTGTTCCGCCATCTTTCAAACTTAGAAAAATCGAGTGTAAGGGAGATAATTATGACGTAATATATTTTCATTGGTTCATGTCATTGCCATAGTAACGCATGGTGATGCAGTTTTTTTACAGAAGTAATTGTTACATATTGCAGCACTTATTCGTTTTAACGTGGATCTTTTAAATCCCTAACTTTTTTATTATGCTTTTTTTTTAAAGCCGGTTTTCGGACTTTTATATTTTGAACATTAGAGATTCATAATTTGCAAATATTTTTTTTATTTAATTTTCTTTATTTTTAATTATATATATATTATTTAAATATGAAACTGATTAAGTTTAGGGAGTGCTTTTTTTGTGTATATAAATATATTTCGTTTGCATTTGAAGTGTATAAATATATTTTGTTTACATCTTTAACGAATATATAAATATATGAATGTTTGTTGGTTGTGTACAGTGGAATGTATATGATGATGCTGTAAATGGCATCATAAATGTCGGAAACAAGACAGGAGAAATGTGTGTATACACAACCAAAGTTTATTCGTTACTAAGAAAGTATATCTAACTCGGGATCTAGTGGATTTCACGCTGCACATGAACATTTTCCAGGAATTACTTTTGGAAACATTTTAATAGATGTAATCGATGTAGTTTTGAATGACAATAACAA